>CM035149.1:7920200-8072700 GCA_020205605.1 Panax ginseng | reverse complement strand
TAAATTTTGCGCACAGACTTTGATATAACTTAAATTTTTAAAAAAATAAATAAAAATAACTTAAATGTAACTAATTTTTTTAAAATGTGTAACCCCAAGTATAACACGAATAAAACTAGATTAAAATAAAAATATTATTTTTCCTTATATAGTAAAAAAATATTATCAATAAAAAATATGGGAAAAAAGAGTAAATGTGTAACTAATTTAAAATTTGAATCAAACAAGATTACAACAATAAAAAATCTCAATTTATAAACCTCATCTCACATTCATTTTTAAGATAAATAATTAATATGGAGTATATATAAACATAAGGTGAAGGGCTGTACAAGTTTTGAGTGCAGAGTGATGTAGGGGGATAATGATACTTTTTATTTTAAATAAATGAAAATTCTTCATTTCATGATTCAAATTTAAAATATATATCTCTTTGTCAGTATGATATGACCTTCTAACACATTTTAAATTTAGATCATGAAATGGAAAGTCTCCATTTATTTGAAATGGAGAGAATCTAGATACATGGTACCACAACTAAAAATATATTTTATATATCAAAATCACATCAAAACACGTACGCAGTTCCTTCTTTCTTCTTTTTTTTATGTCAAAAGTAACGGTGTTTCTATTAACAATGGATCATCGGATACTTGTAAATTTTACTTAAATGTTGAAAATAATAAAATTTATAAGAAATACTTCACATGCAGTGGAGGTCATCTTAATTCTGACAATCAGATTATATTGTCCATCCCATAAATACTGAAATTTAGATATCTATTGGTAGAAGAACCCAAGTGGAGCCAAATTGTACATAACACTACCTATTTATATAAAGGACTAAGGTTTTTTTTTTAATTTTTTATTGAGTCTTTAGCATAAATGTGAAGAAATTGTGATACTAAACTTTAAGATATTGTTTTTTTTAATATTGTCATCAAATAGAAATAAAACTATTTTCTTGAAACAAATAAATTGACATATAAAACTATGGACAAGGGAGAGTTTTAAGTTATTAGTATTACACACTAGCATGTATACGCAATTAATATTTTTATAAATAAAAGAAATATTACTACAAACTATACTTTTCACACTAATTAAAAATAAAGCCCACACCTTTGGAGAAAAAACTTATACAAATATTACTTACTTTTTGAAAAAAAAAACACTTAGCTTCCTTATTTATACACATTTCAATGAGTAGGATATGACAGAGAAATCCTCAGGCCGGCAGCATTTTGGAATTACATCCACACATACAAAGTTAAAATTGTTTAAACTGATATACATAGTTCCCATTCTAATCTAAATTAAAGGCATGGCTATAACCGGAACTGATTCAACTGAAGCATACAAAATTTTCCCAATTGTACATTCAATTATCAGAAAAAGTTATAAATTACAATTAACAATATATATATATATATATATATATATATATATAGCCTATTGAAAGAGTGAGAGGCTTCCTGCTTTTGAGAATGAAAGTCCTGACGCCTTTCGCCCTTCGCTCCCGCGTTGTCCAGGAAGTTGACTTCGAACTGTCAATGAGAAGGGCTACTCGATGAAGAAAGAACAAGGCTGGTGCGAATCAATAAAAAAAGGTTCTTTGTTCGACATGCTTGTCGATTGGGTCAAGACTTTCCAGTTTATGGCCGCCTCTCTATGGTACGAAGCTGCTAACTCAAGAAGCTATGAGTCAAGAAGGAAATATCAATCTCATCGATATCATCGATCTCATAAGTATCCCATCAATCGAATCACTTTTTTGAGAAATACGAGACATCCCCATCATTTTATGCTAAAGTAAAAGCGGAAGCGGAACACGAACCTATTTCCGCTATTCCGAGTTCTTATTGAGCGTAGCGATATCATATGAGAAAGTAAGTGAAGTTTAATACATACACGTGGTGAAGTTGTTCACTGCTTTGCAAAAGATAAAAAGTACAAATCACTTTGAAACTCCCACAACTTACAATTTTCAACAACAAATTAAAGAGTAATTATTCATGAAAACTATAAAAAAAAATAACAAAAATTTATTATAACATGAAATTTAGCTATAATTAGTATTCATTATATATACAATTTAATTTTTGAGGTCAAACGAATGACATATTAAATTTTAAATTGATATGAATTTATTTAATTTTAGTTGATATAACTATTATAATTGTAACGTATATAACAAAAACTATTAATCACAAAATTTATTTCATTTTAAACTTTCACGAGTCATCAATTTTTAAGTCTAATAAAAGTGAAATTGTATATCAAATAATTTTGGAAGGAAGGGAGTACTAATCATATATTTGATGACAATTATGAAGCAGCAGGCAGCAGGCAGCAGGCAGCAGGTACTTGACGATTTGACACCAAGCGTTTATAAACCTCCAAAACTAACTAACCTCCCATCAACAATTTCATTGTTCATACCGGAGACAATAGGAAGGGAAAGGGACGAGTTTTTCGACCTTTATTAACATCATTTTTGCTCGCTGCTAAACTAAGAAAAGAATAAGATGGATGAAAATGATTTAGAGGCCAACAAATAATAATATTGCTGAGTTTATTGCAGAAGCAGTAGTTATCTTGAAATATAGACGTCTATTTTACAATTGAGATGTTAACTTTTCATGTGGTAAAACATGAGAAATTTGGTACGCTAAATTTTACATAGAATGGTGCTTCAGTTGGGATTAAGAAACCCAACATCACTCCATAATAATATTGGGACAACCAATGGAGCATCAGATGTACGTAAAAGGATGAACAATCCTCATGGCTTAACTAAATGCACGTGTATTTACAGCAATATATAAGCATATCTGAGTCGTGGAACTGTTCCAATCGATCCGCGTAGCAAGATTACAGTTAAAACTTCTGAAGACACTAAGCTACAAACAAACGACTTCTTTTTTTTCCATTATGTAATAGCACTCACTACATACACAACTTCTACTATCTGTCCTTGTCTGTTTCTTCTCTACAATCAAACCTAGCATTAATACCTTCTCCCACTTGCCATTCCATCCTGGATAGGACTATCCAATATCCATGCCATGGTGAGATTGTATACATACATTCTCAAGCTCTGCCGGACGTATACCAAGACAATTGATGTTGCTAGATGAGGACTGATTGCCATTTCCGGACTCTGCCAATGTCTGGATGTACACATGGGGTCCCCAGCCTGCAGGAAAGCCAGCAGTGCCCTATGTAAGTTACTGGTCTCAGATAAAGAAATGAATTAGAAGACTACATAAAGTACAAAAAGATGGGGTAAATAGTTTGTTTGATTTATTTGCTATGTCAAAACAAAAGGGCATAAAAATATACACCTGCTATGAGTTCAGCATGAGGTGGTGGAATAACACAACTAGATATGCCTAAGAATGAGAGTTAGTATGAAAATGACACTTCGGGTTTTGATTACATAATCTCAAGAGTAGACAAGTATTAGTATAATCCAAGGATGATTGAAATTTTTTGGTTTCTGGCATCCTGCCTTGTCGGCCCAATGATAAAGTGAGTAAACTTTCATTGGTCTTGGATTTCGAATTGAGTTTCCATCCTCAACCCTCTTATCGACACAGCACACATGTACAAATACATACCAGAAGTGCTTGTCATAGACGAGAACAAAGGAATGTGAGAATCATTTTCCAGAAAGGATTCTCAATTATGCAAGAGATGCTCCACTCTATACTGAAAGTTCTGAAACCAATGTGTTTCATTAAACTTTATTAGCTTTAAAATAATCATAGGACATACAGAACTTATTAGAATTGTCATAGAAAGGGCATGCAGAAATTTAGTACTCCACTTCCAGAATCATATTTATGGCTGGTAAACTAGCTGGGTATAAACAACACAAGTAATTAGAGAAGTTCTCCGAGAGCGTACAAAAAAGATGGGTTGGTTTAAGAGAGAGTTGAGACTTAAGACTTAAGAAAAGAGTACACGAGAGATGGGTTGGTTTAAGAAAGACTTGAGACTTCAGAGATACGATTGTAGTGCATCTTAGTTTGGACAGGAATTTAAGGAGTTGATGAGAATTAGGGGTGTCAAGATAAAGTATAGGAGTAATAATAGAGGATTCTATCATGCTGATCAATGACAGAAACAAATGATTCCCTGAAGTTTGCAGGGATGCTTTATTTGAGTGTGGTTAGGCTGTGGGATTTCGATAGAGCAGTAAGGTATTAATGGAGTCCTGTTGTGAATTGAGGTGCCAATGGTGGAGATTTGATTGAAGCAGGGATCAAAATTGGAGTCACTAATTATCATTTATACTGTGGTGTCTTTTCCTTAAAATTTCACTCAGCGTTGATATCAACAAATGAGTAGATCCCTCTTTATAAATATTCATATCACAACCAATTATAGAACCAAACAGACAATAACAAGTAACTACTATGTTAGAATCAGTAAAGATAAAAGAAATACCATCAATGTCATATGGGGGTGGAAAGAATTGCAAGTAACAAAATGAAGCAATCGTTATCCCTGCACAGAGGAAGAGGGACCAAAAAAATAAATAATATTATGCATAATCAAAACATAAACTAAGTCGTTAATTCTAGATTTTATCACAAAACACAACCTAGAACACCTCCAGCAAATACATCTTGCCAATGATGCCAATAGTCGTCAACTCGTGAGACCCCCACTAAAGCTGCAACAAGCAAGGGAAGAAAGACAATGCAAAGCTTTGCAACATGGCCTCTACGATCAAATACCCTGACTTTCCCAGACAAGTACCAGGCCAGAAAACCAAGACCAGCAAATGACCCTACATATTGGTGACACAAAATCCCATAAACTTGTGTTGAATTTGTTATGAACTTAAACTATGAGGAAACAAATATTGCAGGACATGCTTTTGCACTTCACAAGAAAAAATGACATATCACCTTGATGTGCTCCAAAAAATGCATGAAGATTTATAAGTGGGACCTCCAAATCATACTCTTAATGAAAACTTAAGAAACTTGTTTACATAAATTTTAGAGTAGGCCTCCCTAAACGGAATGATTTCAAATTCCATTAAAGAAATATCAGTTGATTCTTTGTAACTACAATTTAAATAAATACATACTTTGATTCAGAGTCGGGCTGTGATCACTAGAAAGATAAATATATCTGGACTCTAATAAGAACTTCTAGTGCTGACAAAGGCCGATCTAAAGTTTACTAGAAAAACAATTGACTTTGGGTATCCACTGGAAAGTCGTTTTTCCCTGTCAAAACATTCTACTTAAAATACTACAGTGTTTGATTATGTGCATTCTATCTTTGTGACAACTGACAACTTCAAGCTGGTTCACTAATGCCATTTACATTCAAGGAAGTAGAGGCACAAGAAGCTAGATAGCGGGGGAAACTATTAATAAAAAAGGCTTCTACAAAATGAATAGATGACTAATAGCGTAACTATTTATGTTATCTTAGGTAAAGAGATATAATGTCAGGTTTATAAAAGAATGCAGTTGCGTATATTTATAAATATTTATCACTAATAAAACTGTAACTAGGATATGGTTGACCAACTTACAGGAAGTATGTCCGCTCGGGAAACTTTTATGTCCTTCTTTGATGACACTCTTCAGTCCAGTACACATAACATTCTTTGTGGTAGGATCAAACACCTGAATGTAATGTTACTGATTCATAAATGTATACTTTTATCATATAAGACGAAGTCACACAAGTTAACAAAAGGCAACTGATGAGGACCCACCCCTTTGCCATTAGGAAAGCAGCGCCAAAAGAAGTCAGGACGAGGTCGACCAACAGCATCTTTAATTGCATCAGTTATAACTCCAGTTATAAGAACAGCAAAGAGAAGCCCTGGACATGCCCAAAAAAAGTAACTAATATCACTGCATTTCAACAATACTAATACATTGCAGATGGAATCATAATAAAAATGTTTAGCAGGGCAGAATCTTACCCAATATAGCTTGATGCAAGTCAAAAACATCTTTCCTAATAAAGTAGTATATGACAATGACAGAAAGAGGCAGTAATATTGCAATGATCTGTAGATGAACAACAGAAAATGTTATATTCGTCATTAAAGTGAAACCAAAGGCATCAAAGGGTTCCCTGCTATCTGCATTATGTTTTACACAAAAGAGTACCGGAACAGCCCAAACGGGAACAGTGTTGTCCTGCAATGGGTACTTGAGATCTTCCATCATATCCTCTCCAACAAATCGATGAAATGGCTCAATTACATTCAGAACAACTTCAATAATCCCAAGAAGCATAAGAATAAGCCAATCATGCATGTGTAACCTTGCCACTTGAGTTCCATGGGATCTTATAGTGTGGGCTCCCAGTTGAATCTCTGGCATCTTCACCAACTACCACAAATTAAAGATCAATTAGTCAATAAACATTGAGAAACTTAACACAAGATAAACAATAAATAAGAAGATAAGTGTCAGATAATGACGACAATAAACAAAACCCATCATCACAAGCTACACCAGATCATACCCTGGAAAACGAATTATAAAAGCATTATCCCTGTCAAATATCAAATTATTTATGAAATTAAGACATTCAACTTCCTAAATAATCAATTATCAATGATTCTCCAAGTCTTATTCTAATATAAAAAGTGAACTTCCGGGTTGACTTCGCTCTTCCTCAACACTTAACCTCCAAAAGATTAGAAAAATAATTTGTATCAAACTACAGAAGTAGAGCAGTTCCCATATTATTCGTTAAACTTTCATTTTAAAGAATCCAAATGATCTCAAGTGTCAGGAGAAATCACTTAACCATTTGAATAGTTAGCAAAGGAACCTCGGCCAATTTGAAGCAAGAGAAAAATTGGAGCAACTGAATCTTTGTGGTTAAAGAAAACACTAGTTGTAATTTCTATGTGACATTGCAATAATCATGGTTTATAATATTTTATACTGAAATATTGTAGAGAAGCTGCTGAATACTCCCTCAATCTCAAAACGAGAGTCCATCTTTCCATTTTTCTTTACATTCAAAATAGAGAGTTTACTACTTCAAAATCAAATTTACTCTTAATGAGAAGTGTGGGTAGCTTTCATATATATATATATATATATATATATATATATATATATATATATATATATATATATATATATCAAAATTGATATCTAAATTGAGTTACAAAAATGAATTATAAATTGACAGGATGATAACAGTCCAGTAACCATAAAATACCTCGACCATAAACACAATTTCAAAAATATATTGTTGGGATGTAATTATTTAGGTCTAGCCAAGGTGTAACCCAATTTATTTAATGGTCCGGATTTGGTGTTGGCTCATATACAGCTTGCTCAAATAGTGAGAGAGTCCTTACTAAAGTAAGTTTGTGTTTTCTTATTTAGTGGGATAAGGAGATCTAATTTGGGAAGGAATAGATCAACCATTAATTGCAGTTATAAGGTGATTCTAAAAAAGGCTTCTACTCCTAATTGGATTCGGGTGGACATGACATTTAGAAATACAACAATAAGCAAGGGTTTGGAGATAGAACACAAATAAACAATTTGTACTCCCGTTATTATTTTATAGTGAATTTCTATCTCTCTCCGTGGTTTTTTGCCAATTAGGTTTCCACGTAACTTCTTGTGTCTATATTTTATATCTCTTACAATAATGTGTGTATGTTTATCTTTGTGTATTTCGTGAGTTTGATTTCTCAACAATACAATCAACTATTCCAGCAAATGTTAGCGCTGTTTTGACCTGCTGTTTTGGTGATTTCGTCAGGTGTACAAAATTTGGTGTTAACATTGGCAACGTCTGTGGGAAAACAAAATTCTGTTCGAAAAATCACCAAGACAATTAATGTATCTCTTGTCGGCTTGTAAAGATAAAGAGGCAGATCCTACATACAAAAGATAAGTGATTTTATTTTATAAACTATACATGCAACACATGTGCGAGGATCCTGTTATTAAATTACAAAATCAACATGATTATTGCTACTACTTTACCTATAATATAATTTTCGTATAAAAAGCCTTTGACTTGGTGGACTTTTTATTTACAATATGACGTTATGCTTATAAATGATGAAATTCATGTATGCTTATAAAAATCCACTGTTACATTATGTGTCACATACATAGTTAATTTCCTTTATTCAAATTAATAAGCCATACCTTACCATCAGTTGGCAGTATAACAACAGTATATATGACGTGCTTATTTAAATTACTACCCAAGTTTTAGAGAAAAGTTTTGATCTGAAAACTAACATGGACATCGTAGATTAAATACATGCCAGTAACTATGTGATTCACTAAATGTGATGGTATCATATATATAGGCTAATACTGCACATAAGATAAGATTATTACTTGAGATTATTTGATATGAAACTTTACATGTGTTTTAACGCATGACAGCAATTTTCAGTGATGAACTTGACGATGAATCGCAAAATTTTAATGGCCATCTGAGTTTTTGTGATTCAGTGCATGCTTTTCGGTGCAAGATAAAGAACAATTTTTAGAAGCTTAAGCATGAATAGTCAACAGAAGCTGCAAAGTGTTTTGGTTCATCTTATCACGTGTGCTTTATTCAAGGAAGTTCAGTTGGAAACTGATCAGATTTCATCGTTATGCTGTGTTTGGATGCTCGAAGTTCTTGAAAGTCTTTTGCCATGATCAGTGTGATGAGCAAAAATTATTCGAGCAGCCTATGAGCGAGGGTGATTTTTGGTCTTTATGGGTCATGCCAGATATTAGTTCAGGAGAAAGATCAACCTCTTTGAAAGCTAAAAACTTCTCTGCAAATGCTTCTCGGAAGCTAACTTAATCCATACCAAAACATGGACTCTCATTTTATGGCAGATTCGGTTGATCTTCGGCAGTCAACCATTGGAATTCGGCAAGAAAAGAAATTACTCAGTACCAAATCTAAGTACGCATGACGGCAACGACAAGTAATGGAAAAACTATTTCAAACCCCTACAAAATAGTGTTGCCATGATTGTAGAATTTCACACCGCTGGCCTGGCAATGTCTTTGCTCTTCTTTTCGTGCGATAGTTCCATGGTTGAAACTCTTCCTAAGCTGGTATCAATGCATTGATTAAGGAAAATTTTGTTTGTTTGTTCGTTTGTTTGTGTGATAAAGATTTGAATGGCGGAAACCGAGACATTCGCATTCCAGGTGGAGATTAACCAGCTTCTTAGTCTAATCATCAATACTTTTTCTACATCAACAAGGAGATTTTCCCTCGGGAACTCATCAGCAATTCCTCCGATGCCTCAGACAAGATTCATTTTGAAAGCCTCACTGACAAGTCCAAACTCGACGCTCAACACGAACTCTCCATCCGAATAGTCCCTGATAAGGTTAACAAAACCCTATCTGTCATGAATAGCGGCATTGGAATGACCAAAGCAGATTTGGTGGGTAAATTGGGGACCATTGCAAGATTGAGAACGAAGGAATTTATGGAGGATATGATTATACTCATGCTAGAGGATTCAATTCAGATAAATTTCTAGATTGGGTTGGCAAAGAACCAAATGTTAGTCTAATGGAGTATAAGGGTTCAGTTTCTGTTTGTGTTTTCAGTCAAGTTGGTGGACTAGGTCAGCGATTTTGCATATGGGTGATGAGGCATGAAGGTGGAACTGAGTCTTGGACTAAACAATTTAATTTTGAGTTGAAGGATACACTCAGGTGGCCTTTGAAGCTTACAAGAAATGGAAAGTTTATAATGGAGTCCAGGGAACAAGTGGAATTGAGAAAATCTGGACTGCAGAAGTTCATTGATTTGTTTTAACTCAATATAACATTTAGTGACTCAACTTTTATAATTGGGTATTGTTCGGCGCTATATTAGATTCAGGCTAAATTGACTGAGGGACAAGATATACAAGCTTGATATAAACTTCGACGGTCTGAGGGGTTCACCCATGACTCTTCCGATGACAGAAGCTCACTTCGGACTATATAACATCGACTTCATTATGTCTTCGGTTGTCTACATATGACGATATAAGGTCGGATCAAAGTCTTCCAACGGATTGGGAAGACAATGATGGCGTTATAAGGTCGGACAAAAGCCTCCCACAGGGGCCGAGAAGACAATATTGGCATTATAAGGTCAGATGGTGTTATAAGGTCGGATCAAAATCTCCCAACGGGTTGGGAAGACAATGATGGCGTTATAAGGTCGAATGGTGTTATAAGGTCAGAAAAAAGCTACCCACGGGTTGGGAAGACAATTTTGGCGTTATAAGGTCAGATGGTGTTATAAGATCGGACAAAAGCCTCCCAACAGATTGGCATGACAATTTTAGCGTTGTAAGGTGGGATGGTGTTATAAGGTCGGACAAAAGCCTCCCAACGAGTTTGGAAGGCAATTTTAACGTTATAAGGTGGGATAGTGTTATAAGGTCGAACAGTTCTTCGAAACGAACACATTCAGTTCTTCGGAACAAATATTTTCATTATTTCTTACATTCAGTTCTTCGGAATGAATATTTTCATTATTTGTTAAATTCAGTTCTCCGAAACCTCTATCTGATACCTCCCACAGGGGTCGAGAAGGCAATAAAGGCGGTATAAGGATGGTTATCTATATCTTCGGTTGTGATAAGGATGGTTATCTATATCTTCGGTTGTGATAAGGATGATTATTTATCTATCTTCGGTTGTGATAAGGATGATTGTGTTTCCTTATTTGGTGGGATAAGTAAATCTAATTTGGAAAGTCAATCAGCCATTAATTGCAGTTATAAGGTGATTCTAAAAATGACTCATACTCCTAATTGGATTCGGGTGAACATGACATCTATAAATACAGCAATAAGCAAAGGTTTAGAAATAGAACACAAATAAACAATTTGTACTCGATAGTGAATTTCTTATCTCTCTCCGTGGTTTTTTTCCAATTGGGTTTCCACGTAAATTCTCGTGTCCATATTTTATATCTCTTGCAATGATGTGTGTATGTTTATCTTTGTGTATTTCGTGAATTTGATTTCTCAACAATACAATCAACTATTCCAACAACGGTTAGCGCTGTTTAGGACCGCTGTTTTGGACTGCTGTTTTGTTGATTTCGCGTACAAAATTTGGCGTTAACACATGAAAGTAAAGAAGCACGGCAGTGCATGTGACAATGTGCAAATGAAAACAATCCATAAATGGCGCAATGTTGAATACTAATAAACAGAACCCAAGTAACTAAGTCTATAATCGAGATACAGCCTATTAATCCAAACCATACAGTTCTCAATCATAGATTTTATGAGGCTTCACAAACAATTAAGAAAATGCAGAACGAAGTACAGAAATCACCTGTTAGAATTTCGAATTTAAATTAAGTAATAAATTAAGAAAAGTAGAAATCCAGTCACCTAATTATGAAGCAACTGAGTAACAGGAACCAAAATCAAACCAAACCAAACCAAAAGACAGAAATTCAAACTTTCAATTTTGTTTCGTATGCTTCACTTTTTTTCTCGACGAGTAAACACAGAGGAAATGAAAGGAAATAAATGTAAGCATATAAGAAAATTTAAATAAATAATGGATCAGTGTGAATCTAGAAATGACAAATTTCCTGATAGAGATTTACGAGTAAAAAACATTACGGATAGAAATAGAATAGTCGAGATTTACTGGAAAAGGAAAAAAGCAAAAGAGAATAATTAAAAGGAAAAAATTACCTGAAGACAAGGAAGATGAAGAAGGAGAGAGAAAGCTAGCTCCCCGCGTTCCTGAACTGTGTGTGAGTGTGTGAGAGAGAAAGCAAGCGTTTCTTTCTACGCGAACCAGACAAATTCCAGCAGGGAGTGGAGACTGGAGTGGTTCACTTTCACCAAATACCACCCTTACAACTCAGGGAAGGTTAGTTCAAATTTCAAAAGTTTAATCCAAAACATAAAATCTAATTTCATAAAGGAAGATCAAGATACCTATAACTGATAGTCTGATACTGTAGTTGAAATGAAAGGACCTCTAAGGTATACACGTAAATATGACAGTTTCAATGGCACAAATGAAATGGGAAGATATTTCCTTATTCTGTTTTACGGTTTACGAGTTGGAGATGGAAAAGAAAATAATGAAAACTTAATTTATGATAGAAAAGAAAAGTTGTTTGATTTTTTTTTGGATTAATTACATATATTAGTACAGTTTTAAAATTAATTACAAAAATCATATCTATATAAAATAATTACAAAAGTATTACACTTTTTTATTTTTATTTTCAATCTTAACATAATTAAAGTCCTTAAATTAAGGGATTAATATGTAATGGCTGCCATGACAATATTAATGAGTTGTTTTTATTTTGAATGACATGATAACCGCGATTACATGTTTTCTTTTTTAAACCCTCGTTTGCATGATGAAACCTTTTTTCTGCTTTACATTAAATCTTCGCTATTTCTCTCTCTGCTCGTGTTTTTTCTTGAGACATTCTTATTGCCATTTTCGTTTGGGTTTTGTTGTATAGTCTCTGTTAGTGTTATTCTTCGGACATTCTGCTCGCCATTTTCGCTTTGTTGTATAGTATCTTCTCGTTTTGTTCTTCCGCTCTCTGCTTAGGCCGATTAGTTTTGTTGGTTTTGTTAGCTTCGATTTGTGTTGAATGGTGATAAAATGAAGACGTGCGTAAAGAAAGAGAATCACATAGGATGATTCTGTAAAGGGCTTGAAGAAGTTTGTTGTGGAGAGGAAGGGGAAGGGGGAGTGTGTTGGTCAGGAATCGAGTAAGAGTGAGCGTAGGTTGGTGTTGCACAGTAGTATCAAGCATCCTGTAGTTGAAAAAGATTCTGATTTTGATGGCGATGTAGTTAAGTCAGAAGGACAAGTGCCTAGCCAGAATATAATTCCAACAGAAAGAGTTTTAAAGGTTTGTTAATGAATTTTTTTTTATTTTACGATCATATAAATGTTTGGTTTATTAATTAGTATGTTTTTAGTAATTGTTAGTCTATGTTTTGGATACCATTTGTGTTCAATCGATTTGGTATGTTTGGTTATTTTTTTATTTTTTTATGGTTACCATTAAAAGATGTTTTGGTTACTATCATATATTTGTTTGGTTACTTTTAGATTATGATTTTGATACCAATTTTGTTCAATTGAGTTGGGTTTTTGGTTACTGTTTGTTGTTGTAATGGTTACCATATATTTGCTTTAGTATACATTGTTTGACTAAAATGTGGTTGATTTATATGTTTGTTTATGTATTTGTTACCATGGATACATGGTTTGGTTACTATCATATAGTTTTTTGGTTACTTGGTTAGTATGTTTGTTGTTTACTTGGTTAGTATGTTTGTTGTTAATGTTTGCTTATGATTTGGAATCTATTATTGTTCTCTCTATTTGGTATTTGATTTCTATTTTGTGTTGGTTTGGTTTCCGTGTATATGTGTAGTATACATTTGTTTGCTGAAATGGATTTGGTGTACATGTTGATCATGTTTTGGTTACTATGATATAATTGCTTGGTTACCATCATATAACTGTTTGGTTACTATCTTTTAACTGTTTGGTTACTATAATGTAAACTGATATGTTACTATGTAGACATTTTTTGGTTACTATGAATGTTATTATGATATAAACTGATATGTTACTATAATATAACTGTTTGGTTATATTAAAATATCTATTTTGTTAATATCATATAAATGTTTGGTTTAATATCAAATAACTGTTTGGTTACTATCTTATAATTGTATGGTTACTATCATATTACTATTTGGTTATTATCATTTAACTGTTTGGTTATTGTTTTATCATGTTATGGTTACTGGTATATTACGATATGGTAACTATATTTGTGCAGTCAGTGTTTGACGTTTGGAAACTGTTTATAATATGTTTTGGCAACTGTGTAATTGTTATATTATGTTTCTGCTAGTATGATATTATTTGTTGGTTACTTATGTAATCGCTTTATAGTAAAACAATGTTTTATATTGTTACTAATAACTATGCAAATCATTTTTATTTATTTGCAGTTATGGGACATGTATTATAAAACATGTAACAGAAATTTTATTGGAAAAGTTATTTATTGGTGCGACATGGAAGTTTCCAGCACTATTTCCAAGAAATTGAACGAAAGTCAGTTGGAGAAGTTCAAGGCAACATGTTTTGGGAATTTCTTGGATTTCGGTGATCAACACCAAATGTATTCCCAGATTATTCACCATGCTCTTATACGAGAGGTTCACCAGAGTGATGTTGGTGAAATGTGGTTTTTGTTTGGGGAAAAGAGGGTCAGATTTGGTTTGCCTGAGTTTTGTCTAATTTCTGGTTTGAGATGGCAGGGTAAGGATGATATTAATGCGTATAAAGGTATGGAGAATATGCTTATTGAAAAGTTTTTTGGGCATGAAGCTGTTACGCGTAGTAGTATAGGCAGGGTTTATCGGAAGGCAGTTTTTGATAATGATGATGAGGCTATTAAGATGTCATTTATTTTTCTGGTGTTTAATTTCATTTTATCCACATTTTCTGAAAATCATGTGGATGGGGCAATGATCAATTTTCTATGTTATGGTGATGTTAATAGTTTTCCTTGGGGGAAATTCGCATTCGAGATGACAAAGTATTCGTTGTCAAATGCTTTGAAGGGGAGATTGAAGAAAGGAAGGAATGGTGGGTCAATATACAATTTCTACAAGGATCATTATACAAAATTATATAAGTTGAATGGTTTACCTTATGTATTCCAAGTTTTTATGTTTGAGATCATTCCGTTATTCAAAACTCGGGGCATATGCAATGATGAGCATCCGTCTGATATCCGTTTATTTAGATGGAAGGAGCTAGTGAATCCCCCTACGAATGACAAGTTGAAAGATTTAGTATTTTGTTCCGGACATGTATTTTTTTTTGCTACTAAGAGTATGATTGGTTACCTTTAGTTATATATTTAGTTACTGATTATTTTTTGTGATGTTTACTGTTAACAAAGTAGTTAGTTACCTTCATATACTCATTTGGTTACTGATTAGTTATATTTGTTAATAATAACAATGTATGTTTTTAAATGAATATACGCATTTGGTTACTAATTAAATTATCCTTGTGTTGGCAATAACAATTTTGTTGGTTACCTGGTTATATAAATTTTGGATACCTTTCTTAATTGTTTTGGTTACTGATTTATATACATTTGGTTACCTGTATATATGTAGTTGGTTACTAATTATGTTACATGATTCTTTATTTACTATTTTTTTATGTATCTGTTCAATGTTTGTCGGATATTATACTAAATGTAATTAATGTTTTTCAGTTAAGGATAAAAAGTATGGTTCCCACGTCCGAGGAGAAGGATCGGCTTGATTTGGTTGGGCTTGAATTTTTAAATGGGAAATATGCTGATAAGAAGGTTTCAAAAAAAGTTAAGGGTGGCAACATTGGAATTGATATGTCTGAAGTTAAAGATGCAATTGATTCACGGTTTAGGTCGTTAGAGAAGAAAATGTCTGAAATTAAGAAAGACATTTTAAAATTACGGGCTGATTTTAAGGATGATATGCATGTTTTTCATGTTCAGTTATGTAGGGACTTTAGGTCCATTATTAGAGATGAGTTACGTGGTATCAAAGGTGTTGAGGAGAAACAAGTTGATGATGATGATGATGATGATGATAATGATGATGATGGTGATGATGGTGAAGAAGATGTAGGTGATGAAGCTGATGATGTAGCTGATGAAGCTGATCATGGTGTTGCTGATGATGATGTTTTTATTAAAGGTAAAAATAATGATGATGATGAGGTTTGTGATGATGGGTTGATAGGTGATAAAAAAAATGATGAGTTTGTACCTGAAGTCGTTAAGGAGTATGAAGATGTTGTTAATGTTGATGAAGTTGGTAAGGATGATGAAGTTCTTAAAGAGTGTGAAGACCCCCATGTTTATAAGGATGTTGATGATGGTTTAAAAACAAATAAGAATAATGATGGTGATGATGTGTTGAATTTTGTTGTGAAGAAGGATGGGAATGAATATGAGATTGGTAATGAAGTTGAACGTGATGTTGGGGTTGAAGAACATCATGAAATAAAAATTGATGACGATGCAGAAAATGTCAAGGTTAGACATATTTGTGTTTTTTGTTGTGATATATGTCTTTTTTTTTTTGAATGATTAATTGATTTTTTTTTATCTTTCACAGATTGGCAAGAATAATGACATGCCATCGTTTGACATATTAAGCCAATGCACTGGTAAAGAGATTATTTTGTATGTTGCTGATGAGGTTAGTGTTATAATGACATGTCATCCTGTTTTTTACATGTTGTTAGTTATTGGTTACTGTTATATTATTATATGGTTACGTTTATATATTTTATGTTTACTATTATAATATTGGTTGGTTACTATTACATTGTATGTTGGTTACTATTATTTTATAATTTGATTAGTAACCAAGTCATCATTACACAATATCTAGCAGTTGTAGGAAGGTAACCAATGCATATGATGAGTAACCATTAGTATTAAAAAATTAGTATAACTCATTTGAAAACTATAAAGTAATCAAATAAACATTATTCAGCAAACAAATATATAATAAACAGTAACCAATTCATATCTATATAGTATTATGAATTGTTTACTATTATTATATTGGTTGGTTACTATGATAATGTATTTTGGTTACCATTATATAACTGTTTGATTACTGTTTTATTTTGTTTCTGTTTACATTATGATATGTTCAATTTAATATGTCCATTATTGTTCAATTTATATCTTATTATAAATGTTTATTAATGCATATATTAGTTAAATACAGGTGTTTATTTGAAAATCTAATTATTTTCGTTACATTTTCTGTCAATTGTAAAAGGGGAAAAAGTTTGAGGCGGAAAACAAATCTGTATTGCATGAGATGGTTCTGACTACCTAGGACATAGTCCAGTGTGATGAATTGGAGAAGAGTGTCAATAGAGTCAGTGGCAGACCTGTGCGTGAACATTTAAAAAGTGTTGTTCTACGGTCTCCATATACAGGAACATTTGGATCAGCTGGGTTATCGTCCAATGCATCGGGTTCTAGTCAAAGAGTTGCTGTTATTTCTGCATTTCCCAAGGTTTGCATGGATATGCCGTCCAAATTTGAAGAGGCATTATTTGAACAGTGGTTTAAAATAGGACTTAACAACAGGAAAATGTTTATTTTTTACTGTTAACAATGCTATAGTTTGTTATGAAACAAATAAATTTGCTTTTGGGCAGTGTGTATATTAACATGGTTATTGTTAATGTCAACGTGTATACTAATATGTTTTTATATTGAAGGACGGATAAATTTCCTGAGAAGAATGACATTATCGAACCTGCTTTTATATTTGAGTCTATCCCAATTTTATCTAAAATGTGGTTTTATAAATTAAAGACTCCTGGGCAATGGTTAGACGACGATGTGAGTTCTTTTTTTTTTTTTAAATTATGTTTCTATATTTATGGTTACATTATTTAGTTGTTTAAGTAAATAGCTTTAATAAAGATTGTTATCGTCATATATCTCTGCTTTTATTACTTTGTCATAATGAATCGCTTTGTTAGTATTATATTACTATTTTGTTATTATCATACAACTATTTGGTTACTATTATATAATTGTTTGGTTACTATCATATATGTTTTATATATATTTTGGTTACCATCATATAAACTGATATGTTACTATTTAAGCATGTTTTGGTTGATATGATATAAGTAGTTGGTTACTGTCATATATCTGTTTTGTTATTATTATATTACTGTTTGGTTACTATTATACAACTATTTGGTTACTATTATATAATTGTCTGGTTACTATCATATATGTTTTATATATGTTTTGGTTACCAACATATAAACTGATATGTTACTATATAAACATGTTTTGGTTGCTATGATATAAGTGGTTGGTTACTGTCATATAACTGTTTTGTTATTGTCATATACCTGTTTTGTTACTATCATATTACTGTTTTGTTAATATCGTACAACTTTTTGGTTACTATTATATAATTATTTGGTTATTATCATATATGTTCTATATATGTTTTTGTTACCATCATATAAACTGATATGTTAAAATATAAACATGTTTTGGTTCTTATGATATAAGTGGTTGATTCTTGTCATATAAATGTTTTATTCTTGTCTATATAACTATTTTGTTACTATCATATTACTGTTTGGTTACTATCTTTCAACTGTTTGGTTACTATTATATAATTGTTTGGTTACTCTCATATATGTTTTATATATGTGTTGGTTAACATCATACATGTTTTATGTTTTTTTTCCAAATTATGTCTTTATAGTTATGGTTATATTATGTAGTTGTTTAAGTAACTAGCGTTAACAGTGTTGGTTACATTGATTACATAATGTTATTTTTCAACACTATTAATATCTTTTTTTTTGTTCAGCATATCAATGTTGCATTATATTACTTCCGTAAATTGGCCATACATTTTGATAATGTGCATATAAGGGCAACGACTACGGATTGTTGGTTCCATGCCAAGATAACCTCTCTTTTTTGAAGAGTATACAAGTAAAAATGCGCGAGATAGAGTGTATTATGCTGGGAGGGTGATGTTCTTTGAGTACATTCATGGATCATTTATGGATGTCAACACACCATGAAAAAAGTTGACTATGTTTTGTTCCCCATACATATGTCATCACCGGACCATTGGTTTTTGTTAACGTTTGATGTGCATCGTAGACGTCTAACTGTTAATAATTCTCTGCAGCCAAAAAGAAAATCCATGCAAACAAAAATCATAGATGTTTGTGAACCTTATATATTTATTCTTTCCACTTTATTGCGCAAGAGTGGATTTTGGAAGGATAGGAGTGACATTGACTTTAGCGTGAATGTAACCGTAGACGCAATAAGGAGGAAGATGACATAATTGAGTTGGAATTTGCAGTGTTTTCCTCGAAACAAGTGGAGGGGTAAGGGATACATTGTTTACAATTTTTGAATTATTATATTTAATTATTTTGGTTACTATCATATAACCTTGTTTTGGTTACTATGTTATAATCGTTTGAATTATTAGATAAACCGATATGTGTTATATATAGGTTGATTCTAGTATTGATTTTGGTTATCTTTTTTGTGCATTTGTATGCGGTGATTGCGGGTTGTTCACAATTTGTTTTGCCGAGCATGTCATTCATCATAAGATTGATGAAATTCTATTCCATTCCCCATCACAAGAATATCGTAAAAAAGTTATGCACAAACCTATATATGCATGCAAGGAACAAACAATTGGAGGGATATGAGACTGATAGAAAATTTTCAGGAAGATTTGTTCCAGATTTTGATTAGTTCAGATATTGTTGTTTTGTCGATTATGAATTATGTTCTCAGATTTTTATTTTTAATATACACAACAATTTTGTATGGTTCATTAAGGATGATTACTTGAATCTTATATAGATGGGATTTCATAGGTTATTATAATATCGCTTTTGGAATTAATTTTGTGTGTTGTTGGTATTTGATTCATTTTAGGTCGTGTTTCATACATTTTTTTTGAATGTACAATTGGTAACCAAATATATATAAAAGGGTAACCAACTAATGTTTTGATAGTAAACAGAGATCTACAATATTGTTTCAGGACATATAACTGTTGTTAAATGTATTAGGACATATAATTATTGTTAAATGTATAGGTGAGAGTATACATTAGTTAACATAAAAATTTGTTTTGGTGAGGGTTATCTAAATATTTGGTTACCTATTTGTTATATTTTGTTTATTGTTATAACAAATAAGTAACCAAATAGTTTACTCTTATAGTCACCATATTATGTTTATATAAGTAAACAAATTGTAATAAAATCTTATAAAATCATTATATATCAAAATAGTTATAAATTTGTATCACGAATGTTATGAATTGTTAAATGTATGTATTTTTTTTAGTCTATCATCATGATGGAAACACATTAATTTTAATTAAGAGATTCCATTATTATATATGATGGTCATTTATATAACTATCATATTAAATTAAATATATTTTTGAGGTGTGCAGTTGGTATCCAAATTGTTATATAAGAGTAACCATTTGACTTTATGTTAGTAACCAAATAATTTACAACTTATATTTTGAATAATTATCAAGTGAACAGTGTACTTTTGTGGGTTCCCAATTGTATTGGCAACTCATAATGAATTCAGAAATCAAATACTTTAATCATTAAAAATGTTTGTTATTGTACAAAATCAAAAATGTTACCATCTATGTGGTTTATGGTTAATGATAGTAAACAATTATATATACATGTATCTACACTCTTAATGTAAATGCATTATATCGTGGGGTTTTTTGTCTTAAAACCGGTGGATTATTGCGATTTTCCGTTGTTGTCCTTTTCTCTCGCACTTTCTTTGTATTTGTTTTGAATTTTTATTTCAGATCCAAGTTTGTACCTGCCTACTTTTGGTCTTCCAGCTGGTCTTCTTATGTTCGGTGGTTTTACAACAATGTTTCTTACTTCTTCTGGTACATCCCAGTTTTTTTTGTCATCTAACGGCATGATTGAAGCTGAATATATGTCGACCAAAGTTGTTTTATAGTATTTTTTTGAGCAAAAATCATAACAGCTCAAATTTCGCTTGTTCATAACAGCAGCAGCATGCGAACAAGGCATCTCATGGTACTAAAATTTTCCACATGTACACGTCCTTTGGTCGATGTCCACAATATATTGTTTGACGACATCGTAGACAGTAAAAATCACTAAGTTTGATGTCTCAACCTACATCACAAATTAAGTGTTGTTAGAATAAAGTATAACTGGAATCATTTTTATTATCTGGAAAAAGAATAAATATTAAAGTAAACAACTCAATGTTATAATTACAAAACAAGCAACTCAAAGAAGAACTAACTTAGCGATAGAATATTATAATTATACAGAGTAACGAATAAGCATCGCTTAGTAAATCAAAGATAGTGATATACAATAACTAACTCAAAGAAGAACATTTTAATTATTAAGAGTAACCAAACAAGCATCAACTAGTAACCAAAGATAATGATACACAAGAACTAACTCAAAGAAAGATTTCAGAACCATTGTAATGATATGCATTAAGCAATTTAGTATTAATTGACAACCAATATAATATTTCATAGTAACCAAGTTACCATTAGCCAGTACACAAGTTATTATTAGTCAGTAAACATTATAGTGTAAAGACAAGAACCAAATCAAAGATTAGACAAAGTTGAACAATTCAATATTAATTAGTAACCAATACAATGATACACAGTAACCAACTCAGCAGTGTCAAGTAACCATTATAATATTATGCAATAAGCAATTAAGTATTGGTTAGTAACCAATATAATATTAAATAGTAACCAAGTTATCATTAATCAGTAAACAAGTCAGTATTAGTCAGTAACCATTATAAAGGTAACATACAAAGAACGACATTAAGTCAAAGATTAAAGAATAATTCAACATTAATTAGTAATATTATGCAGTAATCAAGACAACATTATTCAGTAACAAATACAATATAAAAATTGATGCAATAAATTATAATTTGTATTTGTTACCTTAAGTTTCTTTGATTTAATGATATTAGATTGCAATCTTTCTTCAGCTGTTGTGAAAAGTGTTATGAATGTTGATAGGGCTGCTTGTTTGTTTGTGAAATACCATCTTTGAACCAGACAACGTAGACATTCAATCATTGAGCAATCGAAAGATCCTAATCATCTTAATTGCGTTGTTAATAGATTCGTCGGTGTTTGAAGTCATTGTTGAGTATCTGCTTACAGTCCCATGGAGCCTGGTGCATTTTTCTAACTTGACCTCTTCCTTCAAATATGTTCTTATTCGAGGATCAATGGCATCAAGTTCAGCCATGTGTTTATTGAATTGTTCAATGTTGTATGCTCTACATGTCCCGTTGTAAGCCTGTTTAAGTTCTTCTCCTCTCTTTTTGAATCTATTTTTTATATTTTTCAGTATATGGTATGTGCAGGAACCATGCATGACATCCGAAAACACATAATTCAGTCCTTGTATTATGGCTTCATGTCTATCTGAAACAATGCATTGTCCTTCCCTTACTCCACAAGCAGTTCTTAAATTCATGAAAAACCATCTCCAAGATAATTCGTTTTCGCTGTCAACTACTGCAAAAGCAATCGGAACAATGTTTCGATTTGCATCTTGTGTGCTCTTGTATCGTGAGTGTCCCCGTAAGTTGATTGTATGAATATGCCATCGATTACAATAATTGGAAAGCAATGATGCCATGCTTGAATGGATGCTCCAATCAAAAAGAATAAATATTTGAAACGAAAGTTTGTTTCCAACTCAAGAGTCGTGATTTTAACTCATTATGAAACATCAACATTATCAATAGAAATACAAGTAGTCTAATGCTACAAAGTAACCAAGACAGCATTAGACAGTAACCAAATTATTGTCATACAGTAACCAAGACAATATTGGACAATATAATGTTATACAGTAAACATGACAACAGTAGACAGTAACTAATGTATTTAATGTTAAACAGTATCCAAGTCAACATTAGTCAGCAACCAATTAACCAAACATTAGGCAGTAACCAAAACAGTAAGGAAAATATTGTTATATAGTAACCAATCAAGAACTAAATATATTGTTACACAATCAAGAATCAATATATTGTTACACAAAGAACAATACAAAGATTAATCAAGAACTAATAAAGCATTAGACAGTATAATGTTACAAAGTAACCAAGATAGCATTAGACATTAACCAATATATTATCTTACAGTAACTAAGACAACATTAGATATTATAATTTTTTCAAGAACTAAAACAAAGATTATACAAAGAAACAACATATTGCTATACAAAGAACTAAGATAACATTAAAGCAAGAACCAACATTTGCGATAGAGCGAGAACCAAGATAGCATTAGACAAGAACCAACATATATTGTCTTACAAAGAACCAAGACAACATTAGATAGTATAATGTTTTTCAGTAACCAAGACAGCATTATACAGTAACCAAATATATTGCTATCTGATAACTAAGATAGCTTTAGCAAGAACCAACAATTCGCGGTAGACGATAACCAAGATAGAATTAGACGAGAACCAACACATTGTCTTTTACAAAGAACTAAGACAACATTAGATAGTATAATGTTTTTCAGTAACCAAGACAACATTATACAGTAACCAAGATAGCATTAGGCAGTAACCAACAGTTGCAGTAGATAGTGACCAATGTATTTGCTGAGTAAACATTAATATAAAAAATCAGTACATCTCATTAAAATTATAAAAATGAGGAAGGTAACCAATGCACATTATAACAACCAAATCAGTTGAATTGAGTAATCAACTAATTATGAAAAATAATAATATGTTTTAAAGTGTTACCTGGATTTGTTTTCTGCAGCATGTGTAACCATGATGGGATCAATGAGTAGTCATGTGGATTTCCTCTTACCTTTTCTAACGCTTTCTCCTTCGATCTCCATGCTTTTTGGTAAGAGATAGACACATTATATTCTGTCATCATGTCCTTGACAATATCGGTTGGTGTGTATATTTTCTTCAAATTTGTTAATTTATGCATTATGCATTCGCTGACCTACTCACTATTTGTCTGTCTGTGGTCTCCCAGCAATACGTTGACTGAACACGTGTGAATGTCATTGAATTCCCTCACCTTGAACAGACTGGTTTTTTGAATACTTGATGCTCTCATCTTCCATTTGTAATTTTCATCATCTACGCACACTAGCAAGACAAAGTCTATGACCTGCTTAGTTGAACTTTGTGTTGTCTGCTTTTCTGATTGAATGCAACCTCATTGATTATGATAGGATTTTTTTGTCTTTGTAGGTTTGATGTAATTTTACTTCACGCTCATTCGGATTTGTTATTACATCATCATATCGTTCTTACATGTATGATTTGTCATGTTTATGCATCTCGTTGTTGTTCAATAATTTTCATTGCAAGCTGATCAGCATATTGCGTTCCAATTTGACAATCTTGTGTTGCTAGTAGAACTAGTGCTGAATTGCCTTGTGTTGATCTGATCGGCGTTACATCGTGAACAACAAATTCTTCTATATTTGTCAAGTTATGCAAGATTGTTGTGCGGCCGCTTCTTTTTTCAATATCTATAATCAGTGGGAATTTTCCTTGTCATCAGATTTTCTACCGACTTCAATAAAGAATCTCAAGGTTGCTTCATCTGATATACAGATCGGTGGAATGTCGATTCTAATGTGAAATTTGATCGACAATGTTGTTTTGTTTGTGTCTATCCGTAATGCAATGCATATCATGTTTTGCATTTCTCTGAATGAACAAGTTGATGGAACTAGTATGCCGGTAACTTCAAAGTTGGTGTATTAGTTCTTATCACCCATGTCTTGATTGAAATAAAGCACAACAGAATCATCTCCATTGTTCGAAAACATAATAAGTCTTGTAAAGTAACCAAATCAATGTTAACCAGTAACCAAACTATATAATGTTAGTAACCAGAGAATGAAACACATTAGTACATTCATTTTATAATGGAAACAATCAGATTAATGTTATTTGTTAGCAATTAAATTATGATAGTTGTATAAAGGTAACCAATGTAGCCAATTAGTTTCCATCATAATAAAACAAACCAATATAAAACAATGAAATATTGCACAAAGAATCATAACAACATTATACAAATAATAAAATCCAATGTGAAGCGATAAAGAACTAACACATGTTTAGTTAGTAACCATAAGATAAAAACATCATCCATTTAATTGTTATAGTGAAAAACAACCAAATATAGATGGTTTGTGGGGCGAGTTAAAAATAATTGTTGTAACCAATGTAGATAACAAGTAAACATTAATATAACCAATGTAGTTAACAAGTATAATTAGATCAATGCAGTAACCAGTTCAGCATTAATGAGTATCCATTATATTTTTACATAGTATCCAAATCAGTATTATTCAGTAACCAATATAATGTTAAACAGTAACCAACTCAGCATTAGTCAGTAAACATATACATATAATTGTTCATACATAGGTAACTATATACATTTAATTGTTTAGTAAACATATGTAACCATATGAATTTGTAGTATCCATAGGTAAAAATATACATATAATTTTTAAACTGATACACCTCAGTATTAGACAGTAACCAATACAATGTAGTCAATGAGTAACCTCAAATATAAAAGAATATAAATTTGTAATCTTATACATTAATTAGGTCAGCACTATCGAGTATCCGTTATAGTTTTATATAGTAACCAAATCAGAATTAGTTAGTAACCAATATAATGTTAAACAGTATCAAAGTCAACATTAGTTAGTAACTAATTCATCATTTTTCATTAACCAATTCAGTATTGTTCAGTAATATTATGCACTAACCATTACAATTTTAAATGAAGAACCAAATCAAAGAATATGCACGAGAACCACAATAAAGTTACCCAAGAATCAAATCATCATGAATCAAGAACTAATATATTGTTATATAGTAACCTAGGAAGCATTAGGCGAAGAATTAGCTTTATCATTAGATAGTATAATGTTACAAAAGTAACCAAAACATCATTAGACAAGAATCCAACATAGCTTCATACAAAGAATTAAGGCAACATTAGACAATATAATGTTACAAATTAACCAAGACAACATTAGACAAGAAACTAACATATTGTTACACACAAGAACCAAGATATCATTAGACAATAACGAGACAAAGACCGAACAATATAATGTTATATAAGAACCAAAACAACAATGACAAAGATAACAACAATTTAAGACAAGACAAGAACTAATGTTTATGATGAGTAACCATTAATATAAAAATTCAGTAGAACTCGTTTAAAAATTATAAATTAATCAAATAAACAGTCAGTAAACAATTTATATTTATTTAGTAACCATAATCTAAAACATATCAATGAATCAACCAAACGCTATAGGAATTTGTAGTAACCATTTTAATTGTGAAAAACTTAATAAAGGTAACCAATATACATATGAATACCGTAGTAACCATAGGTAACTATATGCATACGAACTTTAAACTCACATACCTCAGAGTTCAGATTTGTATCGAAGTTGCTGTGATATTGTTTTTGGTTACTGAACTTGAAGTTGATGATGATTTTGTATGCTATTTCGTCTTCTCCGATCTTAGATGTTACTGAACTTGAACTTGAACTTGAAGTTGCTGTGATCTTAGTTGTTGATGTTGATTTTGTATGTCGCGATCTCAGATGTGAGTCGAAAGGCAAACGTCGACAGAAGATTTGGCTTTGTCCGGTATCAATGTTGCATGTTGTGTTCAGTTGCTTGAATTTAGGAGCGGTTAGTATTAGATAGGCAGTCGGTAACTGACGTGTGCGTGATGTTAGCAATTTTATTATTGGGTTGTTTTATTTTTGTAATTATATTGTGTGTGTTTTATTTTTGTAATTATTTTCTAATTGTTGTATATTAGTGTTAAGGACCTTTTATTTTTTATCATGTTGCTTTTATTTATAAGTCTTACTTTAAATTATCTAAAATAAATAATTTCAATATTCAGCCCTTGGGACCTTTAACACGCGGGTAAGTAGGTAGGTTGTTCCCAAGAAAAATTAGACTTTTTACAAGTGTGAGTGTTGGTTCCTCCCCTAGTGAGAGTGGACCCTATTTATTATTGTACACATTTTTATTTTCCCCCAGGAATTTTTCCCTTAAATAACAGCGTAATTTTTTCTTATTCCATAAACATGAAACCGTGTTAATTGATCTTCATTTCTTGATGACACTTTGATAAATGAAGATAATCAACAATATTTTAAGAAAAGCGCATTGGCCTTTATAAAACTTTGATTTCTTATTCAAATTTTATACTGCTTGTTAAGCACGCCCCTCCATGTTCTTTGCTTTCTTCTCGTGCATCTTTTTAACTTATTTATTTATTTCTCCTTTTATGGCCAACCGTTATCCGCTTTAAAATAAAGTATATAAATGTGGACCATCAAGGTATCAATGCAATTCAAAAAAGGTTGAATAATGAGGAACCTTCTCCTCCTCCTCCTCCTGAATTCATACTTCAAAATTGATACAATTGTATCACCTTGTGATAACAAGGACTTCAAAGAACAAAAAAATAAAAATAATAATATAATAATGCATTCAAGAATTTTATACGCAAACAATGTGGTAACCATATGACAAAATCTCGCGTATATATATATATATATATATATATATACTGTTAAATATTATACAAAGCTAATATATCCACAAGACCCTAGACTAGCTAGAAATAACTAGGATAAGATGCAGAGCATAAGGTACAAGTATTACATTCTGCCAGATTCCATGTCATCCAGTGTTGAGCTTGTATCGTGGCCTAAAGGTACCGCCATAAACTCATTGTTATTTCGCACAGCTTGTTGATTTGCAGATTGAAACTGCATTGCCTGCATCATATTGAATCCATTTATGGGAGGAGGGGGTTGCTGTGAATTAGTTCGCGACTCCTCTAATGCGTGAAAATGTGCATAAGGACCCCAGCCTGAAATCAAACTCAACATGTGTAAAAAAAAAATATAGGCATTTAGAACAAAAAGATAAAAATAAATAAAAAAGAAGAACCAACAGCTTATAGTTTACCCACCATTGGGGTCAAAATACAAATGAGTGAAATTCAAATACACTTGTGTCCAATTTTCTTATCCACATAGAGTTTTTGTATAGCTTTTAATGTGATGTGTTGTTTTTTGATATCATGCTATTTGTGGGAGCTTTGTATACTCGGACCAACCTTTCTTTAATACATGATTCCAGGGAAGAAGAAAATTAAAATTGAAAGAATCAAAAATTGATTAATTGCAAAAAATTAAACTAAAGAATAAAAATAAAACATAATTTGCAGACCCTACCTTCAGTGTGATAGGGTGGTGGGAAAAATTGGAGATAGCAAAATGTTGCCACAACAAGCCCTGAAAATGAATCACATAGACTTTAAGTAATAATCGGTATCAAACAACAAGATAACAAGTCTAATTCAATAGCCCTCTGGCTTTAAATGCCAAGCAATGGAACTATGGAGAACAAACCTAGGAGACCCCCGGCAAACACATCCTGCCAATGGTGCCAATAGTCATCCACCCGAGAAACACCTACAAGAGATGCAGCAAGGAGAGGAAGAAAAACAATGCATAGTTTTGCCACATGCCCCCGGCGATCAAAAGCTTTAATTTTCCCTGCTAAGTACAAAGAGAGAAACGCCAGACCTGCAAAGGACCCTGCAATATCATCATGTTACACATCAGATTAACGAGTTCATAGGACTCTACAATAGCAACATGCTCAAACTCAAATAAACGAATTCTTAGGCATTACATCACTGAATCAAAATAAATAGAAAAAATCAGATATTAATAGGAAGACTCAATGTTTTAGTTTAGTCTAGGTGTTTGGCAACAATTTCCGAGACATTTATATTTGGAATTTTGAATAACAAGTTTACAGTAAAAACTAAAAAATGCAATTTGAGGTGTTACATGTATTCATGTGTATGGTACACAAAAGTAGTCCTTTTTGACATTTTGAAGTCAATTCATGAAATCCTAAAATTCAAAAAAAAATTGATATGATTCACCAACAAATCCTATCATCGAGTCATTGTAAAATATACATATTAGATTAAAATATAGCTCAATTACAGGGATGAAGTGTGCTTACATGATGTATGACCACTTGGGAAACTCTTATGTCCTTCCCTTATCTCATTGTCTTTACCATGACATATAACATTCCCCCAAGTATCGTACTCCTGTAAAAGGGATAGCAAAAGATTAAAAGTCAGTGATCAAACACATAACACTAGATTATTTTTGTAACATAATAACTGGGAAAAAAATTAACACTTCTAAAAGAAATGAAATTACAAAAAAGACGAGGCCACTTATAAAACTTTTATCAAGTGGTTGCAGTCGTTCGAAGTTACCAATTGGTGACAGCAGAGAAATTATAAATGATGCATTGATGCTTGATGTTAAACCATGAAAAGCTAATCAACAACATAATTCATCTGCTATTGAAAGAAGCATTAATGTATAGAAATACTGGAATCGATAAAAATCAAGAGTTTTAAGCTTGCATACATCTTTTCCATCGGGAAAGCAGCGCCAAAAGAAGTCAGGCCGAGGCCGGCCAACTGCATCTTTTATTGAATCCGTAAGAACACCAGTTATCAGTACAGCAAATAAGAGGCCTGCACTTTTAAGTATGTTCAAGTCATTAATCAATCTAAGCACTCTTTAGAAGGAGATTTATTAGAGGATAAATGGGACATCAATAGATAATTGCTGAAAGGGTTAGAATAAAGTTACCTAAAATACTATGGTGCAGGTCATAAACACTTCTCCTCCGGATATAGAAAAGGTTAAAAACAATAATAGGCAACACAACTGCATACATCTGTATAACAACCAAAACTGGCTCATCAGTTAATACTTTCTTCAGACAAATCAACATGGAACAATACAACAAGGGGAGGGAATAATGGCAGACGCCTTGATGTATAACCTCAAGGTCTCTGGTTCCAATCCCCACTTAAGGCCTAGCTTACCTATTACAAAAATATATAACATAAAACATGGTACAAGCAACCAAGAGAAATTTGAACAGAACTTGCAAGCACTCTTATTTCATTTACTCCTATAGTACTACTCTACTTTGCATTTTATGGCACTATGAATAATTAGTTTCCCAAATAATGTCGTCAAGATCTATACCCTGACCCATTCCAATAGAAAAGGATCATTGCTCGAGGATGAATAACTTTCTGAAAGTAAATAATTTCTAATGACCAAACTTGATTAATTCTGGTTACTACGTCATGGGATGGAAACGGTTAGGTTAGCTGAAGATAACTTCAAAATTATAATAAGCTCCTCCAATCAACAAGAAACTCACCGGAACAGCCCATATGGGCACCGTGTTATCCTTCATGGGATATCTTAGATCTGACATCATATCCTTCCCAACAAAGCGATAGAACGGATGTATGATATTCAGGATGATCTCTATGACCACAAGTAATAGCAAGATAAGCCAGTCATGCTTATGACTCCTGGCAACTGTTACTCCATGAGACTTGATAGTATGCAAACCAAGCTCAACCTCCCTTGTCCTGCCCTATTAGAGGAAAAAGGTATACTAAGTTCATACTTGATAATGAGTAAAGAAGTTACGAATTCAACAGTTCATTCCATATGAAATTGTGATATCATCAAGTGACGAGCTGTCAGCACATAGACACAATAATGTATGGAACTCATAAATGTTAGGAAATTACTTCATGACAATTTGGCTACGTAATTCCAATTTTTGGGAGGTTACTCGCGTGCAAGTGCATACCAAGGGAAAAATAAATAATAAAAAAAAATCCATAAAGCTTTTTCTGAAATTTTAGTAATCATCAATACTACCCCTAATAATATTCTTTCTTTTGTTTTATGTTATTTTTGTTATTATTTTTTCTTTTTTGATATACATGTTGCTTATCTTCTCTCTTTCCACAATTTCTACCAAATGAATCAAAGATTAATGACCCAACAACAAATTCTCACATGAGCATGTTACCTTATCATGTTAATTGCACCTTTTCTTATATGAGTTTTGATCAATTTTGGGATTAATTTAGACTCATTAATTGATTGAATTTTTATTAAATTAAAAGTGCATTTGATAGTCTATTACAAGGAGATTAATAGAGAGCAATATATGGTTCAAGTAGGAATTATATATTGTGTTTTAATTATATCCAAAGTTGAATATATGAAAAGGTTTATTGTTGTTTAAGAAAACTATTTTCTTTGAGTCCCACATTGAGTAAGAATAAAACTATTTAATACTTTATAAGTATTTATAGAATAGTTTAATTCACTAGTGGTACTAAAGGAAATGCTTGGATTTGGTCATAATGACGTGGTGCAAAGCACCACTCACCCGCGACCCAGGGTAATTCAGTTTTATCAATTTTGAAACTGAGCATTTGACATATATTCTGAAGGTGAATTGCTAGGTGCCTTTAGCAAACCTTTTTGATAAGGGGAAATAAACACCTTAAGGATAGGGACTACTCGTGCCAAATCCTTGTTCCATAATTCTGTGTTCATTTTATTTTTTCATATCATACTCGATGATTCTTAAAAAAAACTACTTGAACTAAAAACATGTCATGAGTGCAAGCCTGAAAGGTATTCATAATAAAATCTCATAAACCCATATGAATGGAACATCCATCACACCTAAAATCATAAAATATGAAGAATGAAACTCAAAATTGCAAATGGCTGAAGGTACTGAACAGAATTGTAAGATGAAGGGATCACCCCAAACACAGTTCATGGCTATCACTAACCAAATGAAATCAAATTAAAAAAAACAAAGGGGAAAATGAAATCAAAAGAAAACCACTTTATGCATCCCAAAAAAATCAGACAAAAAGTACTTTGAAATAAGAAATAAAACAAAAAAGGCTGTTCATATCATCATACTATTAGAACCCAGAAAAAGAATATGCTGTTGAAAGAAAAAAGTAAACAGAAAAAAGAGAAGAAATCTAACCTGAGAGGAACCTCGAAAATTCCGTAAAGAAACGATATCCTTCCAACCCATTTATATATATATATATATATATATATATATATATATATATAATCACGAAACAAATCACAGTCGCCGGAATCTAAGAACAATTGTGTCCACCAAAATGGCAAAAAAATATAACCTAAAACACAAAAATGCGAAAAAGTAAGTTTTCAGTATATTATGATAATAAACAGATCTTATCTTGATAATGAAGCAGAATTACTTGAAAGAAAACCTTGTTAATCTGAAGCAAAACCCGCTGAAATATCTCAGAGAGAAAGAGAGAGAAAAAGAGTAGATTTTTGGCAGGCAGGCAGGCAGGCAGGCAAATCAATCGGAAATTTATTCAAATGGGACCAAATGTTTCCAAATAACAACCAACTACTCCAACTTTGTAAATACCGGTTACCGGACTCGACGAACGGGATAACGACTGGTGAATACTACTGATATCCAGTACTTTTTTATGAATTATACTATTATATATATTCTTCTGGTCAAATAGTGGTAGGCTGCTAGCCGTCTGATTGGTCAAACAATTTGAGGTTTACAAGTGCCGTGTGGGGCCCGATCAACTAATCAACCTGCAAATGTATTATGGGGGTCGGGTCGTTTAAAGGATTTTTAAACCATTGAATCATCTAGATGATTTGATGGGCTTTTTAGCTATGAGACTAGGACTTAATTTTATACAGTAAGTATTTAGAATATTCCTTTTGACATTGTATTCATTCAATACATTATACATATATATTTATTTGCGGTCGGAACCAAAATAAAATTAAATCTAACACGTTAATTAGTCTCTATTTCTTGGCATTGTTTCTCTTTAGTAGCAAAACTTGACCGCACAGAACAATAATCAATTTAATATTATAACATTATAATATGGCCTGTATTAATAAAATGCACCAAACAACAGCATATAGTAACAATGACAATTATTGGAATATCTTAATTCATTAGACCAACTCATGAATTGAATAAAAAAATTATTTAATAATTGACATATCTAAAATATTTGAATAACAAATTTTTATTATTTTACCCTTCTAAAAAAATTCAACATTATTGTAAATTTATTTAATATTACATAATATAATAGTTAATATTTTTTTTTAAAAAAAAACTTCATTCAGCCAAAAAAATGACACTAAATCATTCTGTCCAAATTGTCTGAATGGATGACCGATTTAGCCATTTAGACAATTTTTTTTTCAAAACAAACGAATTGAATGGTTGACTGATTCAGCTATTCAGTCATAAACAAACAACCCGTTAGTATATTTTACTTACTATATTTAACTTTTGTCCTCATCAATTAGTATGTATTCAGTCATAAACAAACAAAGCACCATTAGTTTACGGTTTACCGACCTACTCATTCAACTTATTTTAGTTGGAGGCATATATAATACTAGTATTTTTTTTAAACCGTTGAAGACATAATTGATTCTTCCCTTGTTGTGCAATTTGACAGCTATACTGTCCATTTGTTTATGGGCCAAATACGAATATAATTAATTAATTTTGGTGGTGCCAAGTAATTATCTGATTAAATAAACAAAGCCATGAAATATATTGGAGTAGGAAATAAAAATTATTTTTAAATTTAAAGGGAAAATAAATTAGTGCTAATAATAATCAACAGTGTGCTAGCTAGCTAGCTAGGAAAATAGTGCGTCAAAACCAAAGTTTTGTTCAGGTAAAAATGGAATACTAATGAAGCTAATTGGTACAGCAGATTCAATTGGCTGCTCCTGCTCCTGCTCATGCTCATGCTCATGCTCATGCTCATGCTCTGCTGGTGCTCATCAGCATTTACTAGAAAGGCAATCTGTGCTTGTGCTTTGGCCAGCTCACTTTGGGCGTTGCATATTTGTTGATGTAATAAAGATATGATTCCAACACACCCATACACCGGCTCTTGAATTCGACATTGAGCCTCATAATACATTGAATCTGCTGCTTCACCTCGTAGATGCATTGGGAGTTGCTGAATATATCAACATATACCGTTAATTAATTAATTAGGCACTTCTGAAACTAAGCCTATGTTTTCTAACATGTACTGTTTATTAAAATTCGTGTTAATTGTGCATATCAACTAATTTTATTAATTAGTAATTACCTGTAACATCTTTCCAATATTGCTAGCACCATAGATTCTATGAACGCAAGCAAATCTTTGAGGATCGTTTGAAGGAAAGTAAGGAGCGAATATGCAATCAAATACTTGCACGTTGCGCAACGAGTTGAAGTCATGGCAGAAAATCTACAACTTTTAATCAACCACAAAGAAGATTTGTGAGTTAGATAGATAGATAGATAGATATCTAATAAGGAATTAGTTTCTTGATTATGCAATATTAATGGGTCCAACCAAGGCATATATTTAGCTATCTAGCGCTGGATGGATAGTAGTAACGGTTCTTAATTTTTAAATCTAGGTCTTATAATTAGGAAAGTTTTTAAATTTACATCTTTTAATTAGGAAATTAAGTTGACAATGGTTTGAGCAAAAATCTAGTTTGGGTGAGGCGTGAAGTTAGTAGTAACAATAATCATACGCACATCACATGTCTCCTCCAATTTCCAATTTCCAAATTCCATACAAAAGGTTATATAGATTCAATACTTATAACTTATCTTTTTCTATACCATAGTTTCTGATTTTTTATTTACTTCAGAGTATGTTACTGCCATTTTAATATTAATACATAAGTTTATAACTTTTTGTTATATTTATTATGTCAAATGTTGCATACGAGCTAACTTGCAATAAAATTTTAGATGACAAAAAATAACTAATAAATTTTTTTGCTAAAATATAACAAAAAATTATTAACTTAATTTTATACACATTCAACGGAATGACAACTTCATGAAATTTAAATATATTTTTAAGTGAACACTATCTGCAACTCATGGATCTGAAATTGTGATATTTTGTTTTTTTTTATTTTAGAAAAAATTTCGGGAGAGAATATAACATAAATTGAATTTAATTCTTCTCAATGAGAATAATAAATACTAAAAGACAAAAAATATTATTTATCTAATAAAAAGTGTCATTATAGATCCTATAAATAAATCGATTATCACCGCCATTATATCATCTATCTAAATAACTACTTTTGTTATAAAAATAACAAAAAATGTTATAAATTTAACAATTCTCATAATAAAATATGCTTTCAAGACTTGAAAAAACCTAGGTTTGTGAGGAGATTTATTCTCTTAACGTTGTCCTTCACCTCTCATTTTAGTAACATACGATTGATAGATTACTTTTGACAAATACATAAAAGGTTTGTTATATGTGTTTACAAGTCATGTGCCACAACTTTTAAGCGATTACAAGTCATGTGCCACAACTTTAAGGTTAGGTTAATTGGGACAGCACCAACCAACGTGTTATAATAAAACATATAAACCATTAGAACTCACTTATGTACACGGGCCGTAATTGACAGACCCAATTTATACTGAATGAAAAGTTTTTGGGATGGCAAGCTAAGTAGTAAGTACTACTACTATATCTAAAGGTTAATAAATATAGGGTTCTTTACACTAATATATAATAATTAAAAAATAATTATAATATTAGTACACCCATAAAATAATTTCAAAAAAAGTGCAATACGATAAACACATTAGATCATTCAATTTTACAAAAATAAGAAAACTCTGAAATCAAGGAGAAGTTATTGCAATATGTGGCAGTTACCAATTCTTTGCAAATATTTTACGATCTAGCAATCAAAACAAAACTCCAATTCAAAATCACGAAAAAAAGAAGAAGTCGGATTTATCCAAATCTAAACCGAAGATCATTCATAAGCAGGAACAAAGAAGGAACCCGAGTTGCCGAAGTTTGCAAAGAAAAAAATTTAAAATAGGCAAAAGAAGATGGAGTTGCTACTACCGAACATCATTCAAAATCGCGAAAAAAGAATAAGCCGTAGTAGCCAAATTTTGCAAAGAGGAAATCCAAAATCGACATGCCCTAAGAGATCGAAGGATTTAAAAACCGAATCTCAAACAGAATTACAAAGATAAGTAAACCAAAATCTGAATCTGGATATTGAAATCACATAATATAACTTTGAATCCGACAATGAGTATATGATTTCGATTTTCAATTGGAAACAAAACTAATAAAATGATTATTAGTTATTTATTGATGGATTTCATATTGGTATAAAGTAGAATTGTATACTGAAATTTTGGCATGGTTCTTTCTAGGTTCAATTCATGTACTGACCCGTAGTGTTTGGTTACCTAGTTTCAATTCATGTAATACACAATCATAAATTGGTTACCTTCATATAAGTGTTTGGTTACCTAGGTTTAATTGTTTAGTCTTTAGTTGGTAACCACGTCATGATACTCAGTGAGTTAATTATAAACTGAATGCAAACAATGTTTTTCAGATTTATGGTTACTAATTAGATATAATTTGGTTACTATATAATGTTGATTTGGTAATCATTTACAATATTGCATTATTTTTATTGTTTCAGTTGTCAGACAATGGAGATGATTCCAGTTGTACTTTATTTCAACAAAATGTGGTCTGACAGTAACCCATACCACAATTTTGAAGTTACCAGCATACTAGTCCCATCAACTTGCTCATTCATAGATATGCACAACTTGGTATGCAGTGCAATAAGGCTAAACACTGACACAACAAAATTGTCAATCAAATTTTAGATTAGAAGCGACATTCTACACTACAAGAAAAAGAGCCATCTGCAACCAATGATATCATTGACCGCCCTATCCGGTCGCTGATAATAGTAATAGTGACCGCTATTTGCGACCACGAAGGATTCTAGTCGCTAGTTAATATCAGCGACTGCATGCGATCGCTGATCGGTCGCTGATAAGAATTTTTCTCCCAAAAATTGGTGCGAAACTTTGGCTGACGACCAACTATATCGGTGACCGTGGCCGTCACGATATATCCATTATCATTAAAATCGGTGGATCGCGTGCGATCGGCCGATAATGATCGGCCGATTCTTCTCGAAAACTTAATCAGATTCGTGTTATTTCGATCGATATAGAAAAGAAAGAAAAGAGGAGATCTGATTTGGAGAAGAGGGAATAGGGGAAGAGAAGAAGGAGGAGATTGCAGACCATCACCGCCAGCTTCATCTTCTTTTCATCGATGTTATAAAGTAGGCGCTAACACAAATCCCGACGGGAAGAAGAAAACGAAGTTGTTGGTATATTAATCAAGAGAATCGTTCTTCCTTGTGTTGAATTAGTAAGTACTTTTTCTCCCCGTCTTAATTTCTCATCCGCCTTGTATTTCCAAACCAACTTCTTTAGAACTTAAAGTGATTGCTTAAATTTGATTTTCCAAATTCTCTGGCTTTGAATTGAATTCCTCTTTCGGGTTCGAGAATTTGGTGCTCGAAAATAAAAATGATTGGATTGGAACCCCAATTGATAGTTTGTGTGAGCCTAATGTTTCATTTTTAGCTTTCTAAATTACTAGTCTTTCTTGAAATTGATGTTTCTGTATAATATTCTTGTATTTGAATTTACGGGAAAGTATCTCTTTTGGTTAATTTGTAATTGTTTATCTTTTATAAATCGAAGAAAATCTCTTTGTGGTTGGATGATTAAAATTTTAAAAATCATTGCTTGTGGGTGGAAATAATTGCATACTACTAACTCGATTAAATTGAAAGATGAGCGAAGTTATACTTTCTCCGTCTAAAAATTGGACTTCAATTTACTAACTTTACGATGTCCAAAAATGTGGCTACTTTTAAAATTAATGTGCAAAATTCATCATTGTTTGATTGTGATGTTGACCATTGGTTATGTTAAAGTTGAAAACATTAACTTTCTAAATATTTGACTTATGATGGTGGATTAACATTTTGAGGCAAAGAGAGAGTATAAATTTAGTAAGGCATAAGAGGAATTCAACTCCTTCTCCTTAAAGGAACTATGTTCGCTATTTGCAATGAAATTTGAAGTGAGTAAGACTTGAAGTGTGCTTAAAGGAACTATCTTGAAGTTCCACAAGAGTGATTTTGTTATATGTATCCAAATCATACCCAAAACATTGTATTATGTAAAAATTTCAGTTTCAAAAATATTAAACTTTTTTTTAGTTGTTTTAAAAAAAAACAAAAAAAAAAGGTCTGCATTTTTATAAAATCCGGAATCCCGAAAGGGATCCGGACCTATATATTTATGGATGAATTACATATTCTATTACATTTTTAAGAATAATTATAACAATAGTGCCCTCATAAAATTTTTCTACAACTAATACACTTCCATATTTATTTACAATACTAGTGCAATTAGGATTCCTTAATTTAAGGAATTAGTATTCAATTAAAATTCCTTAAGATTTTTGTTGTTATTCCATTCCTTATTATTCTGTTGGAACATCCTATCGGTGTGAATTTCACCTGACTTGGTTCCGTTATTATTATTCTGTTGGAATAACCTGTTTATGCGAAGTACCGCATGCATAGTGATTTCTGTTGTTATTCCATTCCTTATTATTCTCAGTTGGTTAAAATTTTGACTTCTATACTCCATGAAATTAGTGGAATATCCTTGATATTTAAGACTTCATCCAAAGATATCTTGAAATGAAAATATTCTTCTGAGCATTCTTGAATTTTACTCTACAAAGCGATGTCATGTTGACAATTTTGGCGTTACTAGTTCTGAATAATTTAATTCTTGAACTTGTTTTATTGAATTCTTATATCATTGTCATCATCCTCATGTTTATATTTTTTTGAAAGTCATCTGTATTTTGTAGAGCATGGATGGACTTGGTATGATTATGACTAGGGATTATTCGGTGCAATCATGGGTAGTAATAATGTTACAAATGATGTGGTAAAAGTCCTCGTTGGCCCGTAGTGCATTGATGGACAGTTGTTGGCATGATCATGACCATTGATGAATACACAAATATCCTTGGCCCGTAGTGGATGGAATTTGTGGTCGTGACCTTAATGAATATCCTTGGCCATAGTGCAGGGATGATGTGAATTATTTATTAAGCTGAGTCTCAGCGATAAATGTGATGAAAAACTTTTTAGATCATTAAAGATAGTAGATTTTATTCTCTACTTGACTCTTTTAATGGATTGCTTGATCCGCTGCAGTTAAACTTGATGTCTATTGTATTTTATCAGTTTAACATTGTTGAAGGCTAATGATAATTTATTTTGCATTATCTTAGTCATAATATTTCTTGCTGGGCTAGTTGAGCTCACCCTTTCTTTCACTGTTCTCTTTAGGAAATGAGAACATAGCTGGGACGAGTCGGGGAACGGAGTGATGTTCTGGTTGTTAGTGTTAACTAGTAGTCCTCACTATTCTGTTAAATAGTGTGACAATAAATGTATTGAAGACTTATTCTGAGAGTGGATATTGTCTAGAAGGCAATATTTGTATTAAAACTCACAACATGTATTTTGTCGTACTTTACACGACTGTTGTATAATTAAGTTGTATTTGAATTTTGTACCATGTATTTGGCGACTCAAGATGGGTGATGTATACCTATTTTGGGGGCGTCACACTGGCATACCATGTAGTCTTACAATCTCGTTTATGTACATGCGAGCAAGAGCGTTCAAGTGTATAAGTTTCTCGTATTGGTAAGAAGTGAAGCGGAGCACTTGGTCAATCTATCAATAATGACCCAAATTGCATCAATGCCTTGAGAAACCTTGGGAAGACCGATGAAAATCCATGGTAATGTGCTCCCCACTTCCATTCGGGAATTTCAAGTGGTTGCAATGGACCTTTTGGTACTTGATGCTCCGCGCTTGACTTCGTTGACAAGTTAGACACCTTGAGATAAACAACGTTATCTCTCTATTCATATTGGTCCACCAAAATGTATGGCGAAAATCACGATACATTTTGGTACTCCAAGGATGGATTACAAGCGGTGTGTTGTTGTGCGCCTCCATCATGATTTTATACTTTAAATCGAGGTCGTTAGGAACACAAAGTCCGGAGTTGACTCGAAGTATTCCTTCTTCATCGATTCTTGCTTAGATATAGCACCTTCTTGCACTTTTCTTCCTCATACGCATCACCTCCAAGTCACGTAGTTTGAAAGCGACTTTTAACTTTATCAATTAAAGTCGGTTCTACTCGTATATTCGCCATCATCACGTGGGTCCACAGAGTCTTTATCTCTATCTCCATCCTTTGCAAGTCATACAAAATGGGCCTTTGCGTTGACAATATCGCTTTTCGTGCCGCGTATGATCTTCTACTCATGTGTGTGTCGGCTACCACGTTCGCTTTTCCGGGATGGTATTGGATGGTATGATCATAATCTTTCAATGATTCAAGCCAACGTCGTTGTCGCGTGTTGAGTTCCTTTTGAGTGAAGAAATATTTGAGGCTTTTATGATCCGTAAAGATCTCCACTTTCTCCCCATACAAATCTTGCCTCCAAATCTTTAGTGCGAAAGACAACAAATGCCAACTCTAGATCATGAGTAGGATAATTCCTCTCATATTATTTGAGTTAATCGTGAGGCATGGGCTATGACTTTCCCATGTTGCATGAGAACACAACCTAACCCTTTGCCTAAAGCATCATTGTGTAGATGACAAATCCTCCGAACCGATGGTATTGTCGAGCAGTCTTGAAATGAGTCTTTTCTTGAGTTCTTGAAAACTTTTCTCACATTCCTCGCTCCAATAGAACTTTGTATCTTTTCCGAGTCAATTTGAGTTAGTGGAGTAGCGATTCGAGAAAATCCCGCCACGAATCTCCGATAATAACCAAATTAAACCGAGAAAGCTACGTCTTGATCCTTGATTTAGGGTTGCTTCCAACTTTGAATAGCTTCAATCTTTCTTTGGGTCAACGATATTCTATGACTTGACACCACGTGCCCAAGGAATGCTACTTCCTCAAGCGAACTCGCATTTCTTCAACTTGGCATAAAGCTTATATTCACGAAGCTTTTGGAGTATCAGCCTCAAGTGTTGCTCATGATCTTCACGAGTTTTGGAATATATAAGGATGCCATCAATAAAGACGACCACAAAGTGATCCAAATATTCCTTGAATACTCGGTTCATCATATCCATGAAGGCGGCGGGAGCATTATTCAATCCAAAAGACATGATTAGAATTCATAATGCCCGTCTCGAGTTCGGCGTCTCTTTGGAATGTCACCGATTCTAATCTTCAACCGGTGATATCCTAACGAATCAATCTTTGAAAAGAATTTGGCTACTTCTTATTGGTCAAACAAGTCATCAATACGTGGCAATGGGTACCTATTTTTTGATGGTGACATGATTCAACTCCAGATAATCAATACAAAATCGCATACTCCCATCTTTCTTCTTCACGAATAGAGCGAGAACACCCCAAGGAGAAGTACTAGGGACGAATAAAGTCAATGTCTAACAATTCCTGCATTGGGTCTTTAACTCCACGAAGTTCAATAGAGCCATTCGATATGGGGCTTTGGAAATGGGTTTTGTCTGGGGTTCAAGGTCGATACAAAATTCAATTTCACGCCTGAGGTAGGCTAGGAAGTTCATCGAGAATACATCGGAAATTCATTAACAATAGAAATATCATTCAAAACTGACGTATTTTTGTTTAAATCCGTGACATGAGCTAAGAAAGCTTGACATCCGTTTTTCAATAAACGAATAATTTTATGGCTTGAGATGACAGTGATTGATTTTAATAGTTTAGTTGCTTGAATTCGCATAATAGGTTGGTTAGGAATATGAAAGCTAACAACCTTACGAAAATAATCAATTTTTACATGATGAGTAGTTAACCAATCAATCCCTAGAATTACATCAAATGCAAGTATTTTCAATGAAATAAGATCGACAGGTAATGTGCGGGTGCCGATTTGAATCAAACAAGATTTATAAACCATGGATGTAATGAAGGTTTCTCCCAACGGAGTTTCAACAGATAAGTCAAAGTTTAATCTCTCCGGAGTCAAATTTAAACGTTGAGCGCAAGTAGGAGAAATGAAAGAGTGGGTAGATCCAATATCAAATAAAATATAAACTTCGCTAGAGTTTATGATTAGCTTACCCGTGATGACCTCGTTCGGGTTCCTTGCTTTTTGGGAGGTCACAACAAACGCTCTCCCTTGCACTACAGGCTTTGACTTTTCTGGGACGGCCTTTGGTGCCTCCATCCTAGCTGAACTTGTCTTTGGTGAACGATAAAATCGGGCTAGGTGACCTTCTCTCCCACAATTATAACATGCTTTGGACGGCATCATGCAATTTAGACTAATGTGTCCCTCCTCTCCGCATTTAAAACATATGATAGGTGGTCGTTCTCCTTCTTTAACAACGGGTGCTGGTGCTGACGTCATTCCATCATTGTTGAATCTCCTTTTCTTGAAATGTCCATTCTTACTGTTTTGGCCCTGATTACCACCGAAGTGGTTACCATTTCTGGCATGTTGATTCTGTGAGACCCCAGATTTTATGAATAAAAATTTAATTTTTCTCAAAAGATTTTGTTAATATTATGGTGTGGATTTGATATAATGTTATAGTTGTGGGTAATATTTATAAATTTTGCAAAGTATGTAAGTTGTTATATTATATTCGATTGGTCGGGAAATATTCTTTGTGTCGGGAAATATTTGTACGACAGCACAATCATTGGTGGACCCTACAACGGAATTATTGTCGATTTGAGAAAACGACAAAAATATTTTACTGAAAATAACGGCGGAATTTTTACCGTTGATACTGTTGAACTACTCGGTAGTAAAAGTACAGTAATACGTGTGGTTGCATAGTAGCACACGGTATTGATTATTGATGCTTATGTGAGAAGTCACTCAGTTTGATTCAGTTATTGTCGATTAATAATGTGAGTTATTATAATGACGATGAAGTTTTGTTTTATTCGTATTATTAACGTAATAAAAGCGAAACATCTTTTATATAAAAATGAATACTTTATTAAAGTTATTCTATAAATAGAATATATTATATTACTATTATGCATAGTATTTTGCATAGTAAAATCTTTTTATATAAAATAGAATACTTTATTAAAGTTATTCTATAAATAGAATATATTATATTACATTATGCATAGTGTTTCAGTGCATAGTACTGCGTAGTGTTTGCATAGTAAAAATCTTTTATAAAAATAGAATATATTATATTTTATTTAAAAGATTTTGCTTTAAATATGGACCGTCAGATTAAAGTAAATCAATCTGGACCGTTCATGGATTGGTTACTATGCAGTCCATTTTCCTATAAATAGGAAGCTTAGTTAGAATTGAAATCACACCAGAAGTTCAGAGAATTCTGTGACGCCCCCAAAATAGGTATACATCACCTATTCTGAGTCGCCAAATACATGGTACATAATTCAAATACAAACTAATAATACAGCAGTCGTGTATAATACGACAAAACATATGCTGTGAGTTTAAATATAAATATTGTATTCTAGACAATATTCGTTCTCAAATAGAGTCCTCGTTACATTTATTATCACACTATTTTAAAGAATACTGAGGACTACTAAGACACCATCTCGGACCATTACTCCGTTCCCCGACTAGTCCCAGCTACATTATCATTTCCTGAAGAGAACAGTGAAAGAAAGGGTGAGCTCAACCAGTCCATCAAGAAATATTATGACTAAGATAATGCAAAATAAATTATCATTAGCCTCCAACAATGTTAAACTGATAAAATACAATAGACATCAAGTTTAACTGCAGCGGATCAAGCAATCCATTAAAAGAGTCAAGTAGAGAATAGAATCTACTATCTTTTATGATTTAAAAAGTTTTTCATCACTTTTATCGCTGAGACTCAGCTTTATAAAAAAAATCCACATCATTCCCTGCACTACGGCCAAGGATATTCATTAGGGTCACGACCACAAATTCCATGCACTACGAGCCAAGGATGTTTGTGTATTCATCAATGGTCATGATCATGCCAACAACTGTCCATCAATGCACTACGGGCGAATAAGGACTTTTACCACATCATTTATAACATTACGGTCATGATTACACCGAACAATCCCTGGTCATAATCATACCAAGTCCATCCATGCTTTATAGGCCACAGATGACTTTCAAAAAAATATAAACATGAGGATGATGACAATGATATAAAAATTTAATTAAACAAGTTCAAGAATTAAGTTATTCAGGAACTAATAACGTCCAAATTGTCAACATGATACTTCTTTGTAAAGTAAAATTCAAGAATGCTCAGAAGAATATTTCCATGAAAAATACTGGATGAAGCGCAAATATCAAGGATATTCCACTAATTTCATGGAGTATAGAAGTCAAATTTTAATCAACTGAGTATAATACCGAATGGAATAACAAAAGATATCACCATGCATGCGATAGAGACCAATACGGATAGGTTATTCCAACGAATAATAATAACGGAACCGAGTCGGTGAAATTCACCTTGATTTGGATGTTCCAAATGTATAATAAATGCGGAATAATAAATGGTGGAACTAGGTCCCATATAGCATGATGGATATTCCGGCTGAAATATAAAGACGGAATAGTAAAATGGAACCAGGTCCGGCGTATAGCACAGACAGGATATTCCGACAGAAATATAAAGACGAAATATTAAATAGAACCGGTCCTAAGATATATAAGATACATGATATGATATTCAAATGAAATATAAAGACGAAATAGTAAAAGAATGTCACCAAGTATAGGGTATTCAGCATATCTGAGTTATTCCAACGAAATAATAAAGAATGGAATAACATAAGGATTTCACCAAGTATAGGTATTCAGCGTATCTGAGTTATTCAAACGAAATTTTTAAAGAATGGAATAACATAAGGATTTCACCAAGTATAGGGTATCTGCCATGTGTCTGGTCATGTATAGGGTATGCCACTTTTTACAAAGTTATTCAATGAATAATAAAGAATGGAATAACAACAGTTCTCTTAAGTGAATATAGAAGAATAATATCCCTTACCGTAACAGAAACTGGATATAGGAAAAGAAAGTTAAGTAGCAGAAAGCTTTTCTTCTATCTCTCTATAGTTCAGTGAATTCGTAAGAAAATAATGAAGGAATGAGCTTCTATTTATAGGAAAATGTAATGCATAGTAACTAACTCATGAACGGTTCAGATTGATTTACTTTAATCTGACGGTCCATATTTAAAGCAAAATTTTTTAAATAAAATATAATATATTCTATTTATATAAAAAGATTTTTACTATGCAAATACTATGCAACACTATACAAAACACTATGCAATATTATGCATAATAAAATATAATATATTCTATTTATAGAATAACTTTAATAAAGTATTCTATTTTATATAAAAAGATGTTTCTGTATTATTACGTTAATAATACGAATAAAACAAAATGTCATCATCGTTATAATAATTCATATTATTAATCGATAATAATGGAATCAAACCGAGTGACTTCTCATAAGCATCAATAATCAATCAATACCGTAATGCTTCTTATGCAACCAACGTATTCATCGTATTTTACTACCGAGTAGTTCAACGAGATCAACCAGTAAAACTTCCGCCGTTATTTTTAATAAAATATTTTTGTCGTTTTTCTCGATCAAAAATAATTACATTATTAGGGTCCACTAATGATTGTCTTGAGTCGTCATGAATATTTTCTCATTTTAAAACGAATATTCCCAGGCCAATCGAATATTATATAACAACTTGCGTACTTTGCAAAATTTATAATTATTACCTGACTATAACATTATATCATAATATTCAAAAATGATAATTATAGAAAATTCATCTTTATTCAAAAAGTTGGGGTCTTACAACCTCCCCTTCTTAAGAAATTTCGCCCTCGAAATTAGGGTACGTACCTGGTATATCGAAGAGGTAAGGATACCTTGACTTCATTTCAGATTCTAACTCCCAGGTCATTTCCTCAACATCGTGGTTTCTCCACAAAACTTTGACTTGAGGTATAACCTTGGAGCGTAGAATATGTTCCTTCTTATCCAAGATTTGAATAGGAACCTCTTCATACGTTAAATCTTTCGCTATTTAAAATCAGGTTCTAACTCAATAATATGGTTCGGTCTTCCACATATTTACGTAACATGGATATGTGAAAAACGTTATGAACACGAGACATACTTGGCGGTAAAAAACGAGTCTATAGGCTCTACGATCCCTACTCGATCGAGGATTAAAATGGGCCATGAATCGAGGATTGAGCTTTCCTCTCTTTCCAAACCTCGTAACTCCTTTCCATGGAGCAACACGTAATAACACATGATCTCCTATATCGAATTCCACGCCCTTTCGATGAAGATCAACATAACTCTTTTATCGATCTTGTGAGGTTTTTATCGTTGTCGGATCGTTTGAATCTTTTCCGTAGTCATACGTACTCAACTCCGGTCCCAACAATGTTGCTTCACCCACCTCATCCCAAAGATCTTGGAGAACGACACTTTCTTCCATACAACGCCTCGAATGCGGCCCACGATGCTTGCTTGATAACTATTGTTGTAGGAAAACTCTACCAACCAGTAAGAACTTGTCCCAACTTCCTTGAAATCAAGGACCACGAGTCTTAATAAATCTTCCAGGGTTTGAATAGTCCTCTCTGATTGTCCGTCCGTCTGAGGATGATATGCCAAACTAAATCGTAAATCCGTGCCCATAGCTTTATGCAAACTAACCCAAAATCGTGAAGTAAATCTTGGGCCACGATCAGAAACTATGGATACTGGCATACCATGCAGTCTTACAATCTCGTTTGTGTACATGCGAGCAAGACGTTCAAGTGTATAAGTTTCTCGTATTGGTAAGAAGTGAGCAGACTTGGTCAATCTATCAACAATGACCCAAATTGCATCAATGCCTTGAGAAACCTTGGGAAGACCAGTAACGAAATCCATGGTAATGTGCTCCCACTTCCATTCGGGAATTTCAAGTGGTTGCAATGGACCTTTTGGTACTTGATGCTCCGCCTTGACTCGTTGACAAGTTAGACACCTTGAGATAAACAACGTTATCTCTCTATTCATATTGGTCCACCAAAATGTATGACGAAAATCACGATACATTTTGGTACTCCAAGGATGGATTGCAAACGGTGTGTTGTGCGCCTCCATCATGATTTTATACTTTAAATCAGGGTCGTTAGGAACACAAAGTCTGGAGTTGACTCGAAGTATTCCTTCTTCATCGATTCTTGCTTCCGATATAGCACCTTCTTGCACTTTCTTCCTCATACGCATCAGCTCCAAGTCTGTAGTTTGAGCAGCTTTAACTTTATCAATTAAAGTCGGTTCTACTCGTATATTCGCCATCATCACGTGGGTCCCTGGAGTCTTTATCTCTATCTCCATCCTTTGCAAGTCATACAAAATGGGCCTTTGCGTTGACAATATCGCACTCGTGCCTGCATATGATCTTCTACTCAATGCGTCAGCTACCACATTTGCTTTTCTTGGATGGTATGATCATAATCTTTCAACAGTTCAAGCCAACGTCGTTGTCGCATGTTGAGTTCCTTTTGAGTGAAGAAATATTTGAGGCTTTTATGATCTGTAAAGATTTCCACTTTCTCCCCATACAAGTAATGCCTCCAAATCTTTAGTCTTGAAGACAACAATGCTAACTCTAGATCATGAGTAGGATAATTCCTCTCATATTCTTTGAGTTTTCGAGAGGCATAGGCTATGACTTTCCCATGTTGCATGAGAACACATCCTAACCCTTTGCTGAAAGCATCACCAGATGACAAATCCTCCGAACCGGATGGTATTGTCGAACAGTCTTTGAAATAAGTCTCTCTCTGAGTTCTTGAAAACTCTTCTCACACTCCTCGCTCCAACCGAACTTTGTATCTTTTCGAGTCAGCTGAGTTAGTGAAGTAGCGATTCTAGAAAATCCTTCCACGAATCTCCGATAATAACCAGCTAAACCGAGAAAGCTACGTACTTCGGTCACTGATTTAGGTTGCTCCCAGCTTTGAATAGCTTCAATCTTTGCTGGGTCAACAGATATTCCATGACTTGATACCACGTGCCCAAGGAATGATACTTCCTCCAGCCAGAACTCGCATTTCTTCAACTTGGCATAAAGCTTATATTCACGAAGCTTTTGGAGTATCAGCCTCAAGTGTTGCTCGTGATCTTCACGACTTTTGGAATAAATGAGGATGTCATCAATAAAGACGACCACAAAGTGATCCAAATATTCCTTGAATACTCGGTTCATCATATCCATGAAGGCAGCAGGAGCATTAGTCAATCCAAAAGACATGACTAAGAATACATAATGCCCGTACCGAGTTCTGAAAGCCATCTTTGGAATGTCATCAGTTCTAACCTTCAACTGGTGATATCCTAAGCGAAGATCAATCTTAGAAAAGAATTTGGCTCCTTGCAAACCCGGTCAAACAGTCATCAATACGTGGCAATGGGTACCTATTTTTGATGGTGATATGATTCAACTCGATAATCAATACAAAGTCGCATACTCCCATCTTTCTTCTTCACGAATAGAACAGAGCACCCCAAGGAGAAGTACTTGGGACGAATAAAGCCAATGTCTAACAATTCCTGCAGTTGGGTCTTTAACTCCCGAAGTTCAATAGAGTCATTCGATATGGGGTTTTGGAAATGGGTTTTGTACCGGGTTCAAGGTCGATACAAAATTCAATTTCACGCCTCTGAGGGTAGCCGGTGTTCTTCAGTGAATACGTCGGAAATTCATTAACAACGAAATATCATTTAAAACTGACGTATTTTTGTTTAGATCTGTGACATGAGCTAAGAAAGCTTTACATCCGTTTTTCAATAAACGAATAGCTTTATGGCTTGAGATGACAGTGATTGATTTTAATGGTTTTGTTGCTTGAATTCGTATAATAGGTTTGTTAGGAATATGAAAGGTAAACAACCTTACGAAAATAATCAATTTTTGAATGATGAGTAGTTAACCAATCAATCCCTAGAATTACGTCAAATGCAAGTATTTTCAATGAAATAAGATCGACAGGTAATGTGAGGGTACCGATTTGAACTAATCAAGACTTATAAACCGTGGATGTAATGAAGGTTTCTCCCAATGAAGTTTCAACAGATAAGTCAAAGTCCAATTTTTTCGGAGTCAAATTTAAACGTTGAGTGCAAGTAGGAGAAATAAAAGAATGGGTAGAACCGGTATCAAATATGGTATAAACTTCACTTGAGTTTATGATAAGCTTACCCGTGATGACCTCGTTCGGGTTCCTTGCTTTCTGGGAGGTCACAACAAACACTTTCCCTTGCACTACTGGCTTTGACTTTTCTGGAACGGACTTTAGTGCCTCCATCCCAGCTGGACTTGTCTTGATTGCACGACGACAAAATCGGGCGGTGACCTTCTCTTCCACAGTTGTAACATGCATTGGATGGCATCGCACAGTTGGGACTGATGTATCCCTCTCCTCCACACTTGAAGCATATGATAGGTGGTCGTTCTCCTTCCTTAACGAAAGGTGCTGATGTTGACGTCTTTCCATCATTGTTGAATCTCCTCTTCTTAAAATGTCCATTCTTATTGTTTTGGCCATGATTACCACCAAAGTGGTTACCATTTCTGGCATGTTGATTCCCTCCACGCTTATTATCACCGCTTCGATGACTGGTATCGCTGGTATTATCATTTTGTCGGCTGCTCTCCATTGGTTTGTTTAACTCATTATCGCGCTCCAATAATTGAGCCCTATTAACAACATCTGAATACAAACACAGTTTATGAGAGATAAGATATTGACGTATCTCAGGTTTCAAACCTCTTAAAAACATTCGCGTCATTCTCTCCTCATTATCAACCAAATGGGACGCAAATCGAGATAACTCGACAAACTAGGCTTCCCGTCTTTGCGATCTGATCATGTTGTTTTGTTCGACTTGATGAACTCTACCTCTTTCATGTGATTTAAATACTTTCGGGAAAGTACTTGTCGTTGAGCGATTCTTGGAACTTCTCCCAAGACATCTTTAGTCACGGCGGGTTGAGTACGCTTTTGATTCCCACCAATGAATCGCCTCTACACGCAACATGAAGGTGGCAAAGGAACCTTTTGCTCTCGGAGCATCCCAAGACATCAAATATCTTGTTAATCTACTTTATCCACGTCTCCGCCTTAAGTGGTTTTGGCTCTCCAAAGAACTCCGGTGGTCCCAGTTCCTTAAACTACTTCGCGATGACCGTCCGAGAGTTGCCAGCGTTTCCACTTGCATTTTGGACAGGAGCCGCTCTCGGTTGATGTTGCATGAATTGCATAAAGCCTCTGAACATTCCATCGTTCATCATTTGATCAGTGTTATTGTTTGCTTGAGGAATGTCACCTTCCTGATGCACATTATCTTGATTATTGATCTGTGGAGACTCAACGGTCTCCTGTGCTCCATTGATGATCTCAACATTCTCGGATGTCATTTTCAAGCACTGCCACAAAATAAGGGTTAATTATCATATCACATAATATCCCTATACTCTGACCGACCAATTAAATATCAAATAAACTTAGGTAGGTCATACTAGCAAAGGAATTCCCCGTCTCTCCCCTCCTAGTTCTTGTCTCACAACTTAGCCTGGGATCATATCCCTAAGCTTTGATACCAACTGTAACGCCCCCAAAATAGGTATACATCACCTATTCTGAGTCGCCAAATACATGGTACAGAATTCAAATATAAACTAATAATACAACAGTCGTGTATAATACGACAAAACATATGCTGTGAGTTTAAATATAAATATTGTCTTCTAGATAATATCCATTCTCAAATAGAGTCCTCGTTACATTTATTATCACACTATTTTACTGAATAGTGAGGACTACTAAGACACCATCTCGGACCATCACTCAGCTTCCCCGACTAGTCCCAAAATTTCGTTATCATTTCACTCAAGAGAATAGTGAAAGAAAATTGAGCTCAACGGTCCATCAAGAAATATTATGACTAAGATAATGCAAAATAAATTATCATTAGCCTCAAACAATGTTAAAAACGATAAAATACAATAAACATCAAGTTTAATCTGCGTGTGATCAAGCAATCCATTAAAAGAGTCAAGTAGATAATAGAATCTACTATCTTTTACAATTTAAAAAGTTTTTCATCACTTTTATCGCTGAGACTTAGCTTTATAAAAAAAATCCACATCATTCCCTGCACTACGGCCAATGATATTCATTATAGTCACGACCACAAATTCCATGCACTACGGGCCAAGGATATTTGTGTATTCATCAATGGTCATGATCATGCCAACAACTGTCCATCAATGCACTACGGGCGAATAAGGACTTTTACCACATCATTTATAACATTACGATCGTGAGTACACCGAACAATCCCTGGTCATAATCATACCAAGTCCATCCATGCTCTACAGGCCACAGATGACTTTCAAAAAAATATAAACATGAGGATGATGAAAATGATATAAAAATTCAATTAAACAAGTTCAAGAATTAAGTTATTCAGGAACTAATAACGTCCAAATTGTCAACATGATACTTCTTTGTAAAGTAAAATTCAAGAATGCTCAGAAGAATATTCCCATGAAAAGAATACTGCATGAAGCGCAAATATCAAGGATATTCCACTAATTTCATGGAGTATAGAAGTCAAATTTTAATCAACTGGGTATAATACCGAATGGAATAACAAAAGATATCACCATGCATGCGATAGAGACCGCATAGACAGGTTATTCCAACAGAATAATAATAACGGAACCAGGTCAGGTGAAATTCACACTGAAAGGATGTTCCAACAGAATAATAAATGTGGAATAATAAATGGTGGAACCAGTCCACGTATAACATGATGCAGATATATTAAGCGTAAATATAAAGACGGAATAGTAAAATGGAATCGGTCCCACAGATATACGAGACAGGATATTCAAGCGAAATATAAAAACGAAATATTAAATAGAACCGTGTCCCACAGATAAGATGCAGACGGGATATTCCGAAGCGAAATATAAAGACGGAATAGTAAAAAGAATGTCACCAAGTATAGGAATATTCAGCGTATCTGAGTTATTCCAATGAATAATAAAGAATGGAATAACATAAGGATTTCACCAAGTATAGGGTATTCCGCGTATACAGGTTATTCAAACAGAATTTTTAAAGAATGGAATAACATAAGGATTTCACCAAGTATAGGGTATGCCGCGTATACAGGTCATGTATAGGGTATGCCACTTTTACAGGTTATTCCAACAGAATAATAAAGAATGGAATAACAACAGTTCTCTTCATGAATATAGAAGAATAATATCCCTTACCGTAACAGAAACTGGATATAGGAAAAGAAAGTTAAGTAGCAGAAAGCTTTTCTTCTATCTCTCTATAGTTTCTCTCTAGAGTTCGATGAATTAAAAGAAAATAATGAAGGAATGAGCTTCTATTTATAGGAAAATGTAATGCATAAGAATTAACTCATGAATCTGCCTTCAGATTGATTTACTTTAATCGGATTTATCCATATTTAAAGCAAAATATTTTAAATAAAATATAATATATTCTATTTATATAAAAAGTTTTTTACTATGCAAACACTATGCAACACTATACAAAACACTATGCAACACTATGCATAATAAAATATAATATATTCTATTTATAGAATAACTTTAATAAAGTATTCTGTTTTATATAAAAAGATGTTTCTGTATTATTACGTTAATAAGTTTTCTTTAAGAAAATCCTCACCCTATCAGTCGGAATATTCTTCTTTTACGGTAAGGGATATTATTCTTTTGTATTCATGAAGAGAACTTCTGTTATTCCATTCCTTATTATTCTGTTGGAATAACTTGTATATGCAGAATACCCTATACTTGGTGACATTCTTCTATTATTACATCTTTATTATTACATGGAATATCACATGCGTGATATCTGCGGACCTTGTTCCATTTTTATTATTCTGCTTTTAATATCACAGTATATGCTTATCTGGCGGACTGGTTCCATTTTTTATTATTCCGTCTTTATTATCCTCAGTTTAATATCCTCGTCTGCATCTTATCTGTGGGACTGGTTCCATCATTTATTATTTTGTATTTATTATTCTCATTGGAACATCCCATATCGGTGATTTTTTTACCTAACTGGTTCTCATTATTATTATTCATTGGAATAACTTTTATATGCAAAATGTACCACATGCATGGTGATTTACATTGTTATCCTATTACTTATTATTACATTGGAACATCCCGTCGGCCCAATTTCACTTGAAATTTGGTTCCGTTATTATTATTCTATTGGAATAACCTGTCTATGCGAAGTACCGCATGCATGGTGATTTCTTTTGTTATTCCATTCGTTATTATACTCAGTTAGTTAAAATTTTGACTTCTATATTCCTCATGAAATTAGTAGAATATTCTTGATATTTGCGTTTCATCCAGTATTTTTCATGGAAATATTCTTCGGAGCATTCTTGAATTTTACTCTACAAAGCAATATCATGTTGACAATTTGGACGTTATTGGTTCTTAGATAAATTAATTCTTGAACTTGTTTTATTGAATTATTATATCATTGTCATCATCCTCATGTTATATTATGTTGAAAGTCATCTGTGGCTTACGTGCATAGATGGACTTAGTATGATTATGACCAGGGATCATTCGGTATAATCATGACCTATTATAAATGATGTGATAAAAGTCCTCAGTGACCTAAAATGCATTGATGGATAGTTTTTGGTATGATTATGACCAGGGGTTATTCGGTATAGTCATGACCATTGATGATTTAATGAAAATCCTTGACCGTGGTACAGGGATGATTAGATATTGTGGTTTATTTATTAAGCTGAGTCTCAACGATAAAAATTGATGAAAACCTTTTAAAACATAAAAGATAGTAGACTTTATTCTCTACTTGACTCTTTTAATGGATTGCATATTCCGCTGCAGTTAAACTTGATGTCTATTGTATTTTATCAGTTTAACAGTTGAAGACTAATGATAATTTATTTTGCATTATCTTAGTCATAATATTTCTTACTGGGCTAGTTGAACTCACCCTTTCCTTCAATGTTCTCTTCAGGAAATGAGAATATAGCTGGGATTTGTCGGAGAATGGAGTGATTATCAGATTTATAAGATTAGTAGTCCTCACTATTCGTAAAAATAGTGTGATAATAAATGTAATGAGGACTCTATTTGAGAATGAATATTGTCTGAAGACAATATTTGTATTTAAACTCACGTACCACAAAAGTTATTCCAATGTAATAATAATAACGGAACCATGTATGCGGTGCTTGGCGTATGCGAGTTATTCCAACGAGAATAATAATAACGGAACCGAGTCGTGAAATTCACACCGAAGCGAGATGTTCCAACGAGAATAATAAGGAATGGAATAACAACGAAATCACCATGCATGCGGTGCTTCAGATGAGGCGAGTTATTCCAACAGAATAATAATAACGAAACAAAGTCGGTGAAATTCACACCAAGCGGGATGTTCCAACGAATAATAAGGAATGGAATAACAATGAAATCACCATGCATGCGGTCTTGGCGTAGACGAGTTATTCCAACAGTAAATAATAATAACGGACCGTGTCGGTGAAATTCACAAGCGAGGATGTTCCAACAAAATAATAAATGCGGAATAATAAATGATGGAACTAGGTGCGGCAGATATAAGATGCATGGGATATTCCGATAGAATAATAAAGACTAATAATAAAATATGGAACCAGTCCCAGATATACTTACGAGACGGGATATTACGATGAATAATAAAGACGGAATAATAAAAGATGGAACCAGTCCTCCGGCATATATATGCAGACAGATATTCCGACATAATAATAAAGACAGAATAATAGAAGAATGTCACCAAGTATGGGGTATTCCGCGTATACAGGTTATTCCAACAGAATAATAAAGAAATGGAATAACAGAAGTTCTCTTCATGATAAGAAAGAATAACACCCCTTACCGTAAAATAATACTTGATATAAGAGTAGTGAAGTAGCAGAAAACTTTTCTTCTATCTCTCTATAGTTTCTCTCTAGAGTTCAAAGAATTAAGTAAAAAAAATAATGAAGGAATGAGCTTCTATTTATAGGAAAATGGAATGCATAGTAACTAATCCATGAACGATCCAGATTGATTTACTTTAGTCTAACGGTCCATATTTAAAGCAAAATCTTTTAAATAAAATATAATATATTCTATTTTATATAAAAAGATTTTTACTATGCAGGCACTATGCATAATAGAATATAATATATTCTATTTATAGAATAACTTTAATAAAGTATTCTATTTTATATAAAAAGATGTTTCTGTTTTATTACATTAATAATACGAATAAAACAAAACTTCATAATCGTATAAAATATCGACAATAATTGAATCAAACTGGGTGACTTCTCACATAAGCATCAATAATCAATATTGTGTGCAACTATGCAACCACACGTATTACTGTACTTTTACTACTGAGTAGTTCAACAGTATCAACGGTAAATCTTCCGCCGTTATTTCAATAAAATATTTTTGTCGCTTTCTCGATCCGACAATAATAATTACATTGTGGGGTCCACTAATAATTGTCTGGTCGTCATTTAATATTCTCCGAACAAAAGAATATTCCCCGACCAATCGAATATAATATAACAACTTGCATACTTTGCAAAATTTATAAATATTACCCACAACTATAACATTATCTCAAATTCACACCATAATATTAAAAAAAAATTATTTTGAGAAAATTAATTCTTTAATCATAAAATCTGGGGTTTCACACTCTGCACGCAACATGAAGGTGACAAAAGGAACCTTTTGCTCTTCGGAGCAACCCAAGACATCAAATATCTTATTGATTTGCTTTATCCACATCTCTGCCTTAAGTGGTTTTGGTTCTCCAAAGAACTCCGGTGGTCCCAGTTCCTTAAACTGCTTGGCGGTGACCATCCGAGAGTTGCCGTGTTTCACCAAAGATTTTGGATGAGCAGCTCTCTTTGATGTTTCATGAATTGCATGAAGCCTCGGAACATTCCATTGTTCATTATTTGGTCAGTGTTGTTGTTTGCATGAGGATTGTCGCCATCCCGATGCACATTATCCTGACTATTGATCTGTGGAGACTCAACGGTCTCTTGTGCTCCATTGATGTTCTCAACATTCTCGGATGCCATTTTCAAATACTGCCACAAAATAAGAGTTAAAACATATCACTTATTATCCTTATACTTTGACCAACCAATTAAATACCAAATAAACATAGTTAAGTAATACTAGCGAAAGAATTCCCCGTCTCCCCTCCTAGTTCTTGTCTCACATCTTAGGCAGGGATCATATCCCTAAGCTTTGATACCAACTCTGACACCCCCAAAATAGGTATACATCACCCATCTTGAGTCGCCAAATACATGGTACAAATACAAATAAAAACTTAATTATACAAATGTCGTGTAAAATGCGACAAAACATAACTGAGATTTTAAACAGGGATATCGCCTTCTAGACAATATCAATTCTCAAATAGAGTCCTCGTTACATTTATTATCATATTATTTTACAGAATAGTGAGGACTACTAAAACACCATCTCGGACCATCACTCCGTTCCCCGACTAGTCCCAGCTACGTTCTCATTTCCTGAAGAGAACAGTGAAAGAAAGGGTGAGCTCAACTAGCCCAGCAAAAAATATTATGACTAAGATAATGCAAAATAAATTATCATTAGTCTTCAATAATGTTAAACTAATAAAATATAATAGATATCAAGTTTAACTGCAGCGGATCAAGCAATCCATTAAAAGAGTCAAGTAGAGAATAAAATCTACTATCTTTTATGTTTTAAAAGGTTTTTCATCACTTTTATCATTTGGACTCGACAATAAAAAATTCACATCATCCCCAGTTCTGACCCAAGGATATTCATTAGGGTCAACCCACAAAATTCATGCACTAAGGGCCAAGGATATTTGTGTATTCATCAATGGTCATGATCATGCCAACAACTTGTCCATCAATGCACTATGGGCCAATAAGAACTTTTACCACATCATTTGTAACATTACTAATTGATTACAATCAATAATCTCTAAATCATAATCATACCAAGTCCATCCATGCTCTACAAAGCCGAGATGTCTTTAAAAACAATATAAACATGAGGATGATGACAATGATATAAGAATTCAATAAAACAAGTTCAAGAATTAAGTTATTCAGGAACTATTAACGTCCAAATTGTCAACATGATACTTCTTTGTAAAGTAAAATTCAAGAATGCTCGGAAGAATATTTTCATGAAAAGATCTCGGATGAAGCGCTTGAAATATCGAGGATATTCCACTAATTTCATGGAGTATGAAGTCAAAATTTTAACCAATGAGTATAATAACGAATTGAATAACAAAAGAAATCACCATGCATGCGGTACTTGGATAGATGAGTTATTCAACAGAATAATAATAACGGAACCAGTCGGTGAAATTCAAATTCAATCAAGCGGGATGTTCCAACAGAATAATAAGTAATAGAATAACAATGAAAATCACCATGCATGCGGTACTTGATGTATGAAAGTTATTCCAACAAAATAATAATAATCGGAACCAGTCCGTAGCAGAAACAACACAGAGACATGGATGTTCCAACAGAATAATAAAGATTTTAACCGAGTCCCATGTAAAGATGCATGCAGGATGTTCCAATGTAATAATAAAGATGCAAATAATAGAAAAATGTCACCAAGTATAGGGTATTTACAGATATCAGGTTATTCCAATGAAATAATAAAGAATGGAATAACGAAGTTCTCTTCATGAATACAAAAAAATAATATCCCTTACCGTAAAAGAAACTGGATATAAGAATATGGAAGTAGCAGAATTCTTTTCTATAGTTTCTCTATAATTTCTCTCTCTAGAGTTTTAGTGAATTCGTAAGAAATAATGAAGGAATGAGCTTCTATTTATAGGAGAATTGAAGGATACTATTGGACTGTACAATAGGAATTCATACGAAATTAGTTGCTGACTCACAGCTCCACTGATCCAACGCATCAGTAATCTTTGTCAAAGAGTTAGCCAATGAAAAAAAATGAACACATGCCACATTAAAAGCCTTGGCCAATTAAAATGCTCCATAATTTACAAGTTGCCAAATCTGCTGTATGATTGAAAAAAAAATTGGCCAATAATATTTAAGCTTGACAAATCAATCCATAACCTGCCAAATTTTATTTATTAGGACTACCATTGCCCACCCATATGCTATATATATATATATATATATATATATATATATATATATATATATATATATATATATAGCCCCAATTTGATTGAAAAACACACCACACGCCTCACATCACTTCCCCACCCTTTACAATTCATGCCATATAAAATACCAATTCTCATCCCACCATTTCCACTTTTCCACCAAAATCCACTAACATATATATATATATAATAAAATACTTCCTCCCCACTACATCTAAATCAAAACATATATATATATATATATATATATATATATATATATATATACATATAAAATTTTCTACCAATTACTTTGAAAATGGGTAAATGGGGGTTCATAAAATAAGCAAAATTTTACAAAAATCACCTAAATAATTTTAACAACGTTTATCACCTTTATTATAATTCACAATATTAATCGACCAGGTCGTTCCAAGGAAAGAGGGGGCTTTTCAATAAGGATTTCTCCCTATTGACGCGCAATTAGATTATCTAACCTCTCCTTGACAGAACTTCTAGACATCATTAATATTTCAAATAATAATATTAATAACTTCGTCGTCTCAATTATTGATTTAATAATATATAAAATATCGACAATAATTGAATCAAATAATGTGAGATAATATGCAACAATTACTATATAAGCAATAATTGAACAAAACCGAATGACTTCTCACGTAAGCATCAATTATCAATACTGGTGCTTTACGCAATCCACGCCAGACATCGCTTTTCTTTTACTACCGAGTGTAGTTCAACATTATTAACAGTAAAACTTCCGCCGTTATTTTCATAAAAAATATTTTTGTCGCTTTTCTCAATCCGACAATAATTACATTAGGGGTCCACCAATGATTGAGTAGTTATTTAAATATTCCTCGCTAAACCGAATATTTTCCCACCAATCAATATAATATGACAACTTGCATACTTTACAAAATTTATAAATATTACCCACAACTATAATATTATTTCAAATTCATACCTTAATATTTAAAAATGATATTTATAAAAAAATCATCTTTATTCATAAAAGTTGGGGTCTTACATACATCCCAGGATAAAAGTCCTGGTGGTCTTTTCACGCATATTAAGAAGACGAATAAAATGACAAAATTGTCTATAATAATGTCATTAAATATGGAGAGAGAATTAGAATAAGAAAAGTATGAGATATTTAATGATACAGGTATAATAGGAAAATATGTGTAAAAATTTGGTTATTAAAGGAAAAAGGACATTTAACATGGGACTACCCAAAATAGTAATAAGGACTTTTATCCTTAGACGAAGGGAGTATATAATATGGATACATATAAAAAGTAGTGTCGCATAGACTATACAACACTGATTTTTATATGTATTTAAATTATACTAAAATCATTGAATTTTGTTAAAATTTTAGTTGAAAAAAATTCTAAATATTTTTTAGGAATCAAAGCAAAAAAAATTGGACCGATCATTAAAGCGGTCCTGGTCCCCATAAAAGGACTGTTAGTAGATGCAACAAATAGCTTATACAGTGGGGCGGTAGGGCCATATGTAGTACCTACGAAGATTTAGATACAAAGATTATGATTTAGATAAAGCGAAGCACAAACCATACTCTCTTGTATCATTTTAAAAGTCCAACTAGAGTGAAAATGTGGAACAATTTCTCCTTAACTGCCTTTTTGTTTTGATTTAGGATATTGAAGATCCTTTATGCTTTCATATATATTCATAAAAACGATTTGTTGAGTCAGGATATTAAAAATTTGTTAAATCTATCCGTATTTTTAAGAGTTACTTAAACAAATTAAGAAGTAGAATTTTCTAGGTTCAATTTTTTTTTATTTAAAAAAATCAAATATATATTAAAGAAATCAAAAGCGTAGTTTTTTTAATCATTGAGTCATGAGCGTCTTGGGGGAGGTAGAGCATCGAATAACTCATTCCAAGTAGAATAGAATGAATCATTCGAATCTACATTTCATTCATTCGATCCAAACGCAACATTTATGTTAAACACCTTGTAAAAATGTTACTCCCTCCGTCCCATGATAAAAGTCCTTATTACTATTTTGAGTAGTCCCATGTTAAATGTTCATTTTCCTTTAATAACCAAATTTTTACATAGATTTTCCTATTATACCCGTAACATTAAATATCTCATACTTTTCTTATTTTAATTCTCTCTCCATATTTAATGACATTATTATAGGCAATTTTGTCATTTTATTCATCGTATTAATATGAGTGAAAAGTTCACCAGAACTTTTATCCTGAGACGGAAAGAGTAATTTTTACTTGTAAAACAACCATTTCTAATATATATCCTTATTGTTCCAGTTTTTAATTCATTTTAATGAAAAATCTTTATCAGCAACTTCCGGGGTTGAAAACAATTCATATATTCCAGCTAACATATTTTTTTGGGTGATGAGCTACATTAGTACTCGGTCTTTATTAGCGCACAAAAAAAATCTAACCTCATGGTTTGTTTTTAAAAAAAGTATATATAGTGACTCCCCCTCCAACTCTAGATAATTATAATAATATTCACATTTTCTATAATTTTTTAAGTAACGGTTAGTATCTTGCAAGTTTTTAGGATTGATTAAATAGATAAAATTATATATTTATCCTTATATGTTATTAAATTTTTATTCCTAAATAATATAAATGTTTAATTATCCTTTTTAACACAATACATTTTAATTATAATTTTATTTGTAATTAAGACTCATTTAAATTGTTGGTAACTTATAAAAACTAATTTAGTTTAATTAACACATATTTTTGGATTAGAGATAAAAATATTAAAAATTTTAAATTAAATTATTAACGGAGCTATTCTAATTAGAGTGATTGAGAATGTTGATAGTTTAGTTTATGTTGTTTAACAAAAAAAATTATTATTTGAATTCTTAGTTGCATATTATGATTTTTATATGATAAATTTTCTTGAGTATATGTCATATTTTGGGATGTTATGATTTTGATTACATTTTTTTAGTATACAGTTGGCGTTGTTTTTGTGCAATGTCGAACGCTTTTACTTAATCTCTGTCTGTCGGACGCTTTTACTTATAAGTTATAAGTCACTATTTAAAACAACTTATAAGTCAATTTATATTTAAACTTGTAAGTCATTTTAAAATAAGTCATTCTCAAACAGGCCCTTAGAGAACTAATATTTCACTAGTAAAATAAAAATTTCACAAGATTCCTCGAATTAATAATAAACAAGGCACACACTTGTCTGCGAAACACCTTATAAAAATAACAATTCCCAATATCTATCCTTACCGTTCCCATTTTTAATTTATGTAAATGAAAAAATCTTTACCAACAACTTCTAGGGTTGAAAACAATTCATATATATTTTTTGGGGTGATGAGCTACATGAGCACTAGGAGTGAGCATTCGGTTATTATTCGAATCGAATAAGAATTTCGGTTATAATCGAAAACCGAAATTATACTGTTATGGGTATCCGAACAATTAACTGAAATCTATGATAACTGAATAACTAATAACCGAACTTATTCACATGACGTCAGCCAAAGTAATTTCTTCTTTCCTTGACAGAGCTTCACACATTTTTTGAGAAAATTTGAATCGGGTAGTTGGGGGCATTTTCGTAGTTAATTACAAATGCATGCCTACCATGAGAGCTTGGTAGACTAGAAAGAGAGTCTCCCCTCTCCTCTTTTTCTCTCCTCCCATTTCTTTGAACTTTCTGCACACCCTTTTTATTCTTCAATCTTTTTGAGGGCTATATCTTCAATCTATTTTACTATGGGTATGTAATGATAGTATAAAAGAGGAATTTTTACCATATCTGCAGGCTAATTGAAGAAATAAATTATCATAATAAAAAAACAAACAGGAAACCATTTTCTTCTTAGTACTATTATTATGGACTCAAATTCTTGGGCTCGTCTTTCTACTGCGATATCAATTTCGATCGGATTAGTGTCGATATTATTTTTGGAAAGAATGATTGGAAGTTTATGATTTCTTAAGAATTTAGGGTTTCGATGTTGGATGTAGTGAAATCGATTTCGGAACGAATTGGATTTTTTAAAATTTATTGTTTTGATGTGAAACAAATGAAAATTTAGAGTTTTGCTTTGTGTATTTGTAGATCCTTTTAATGGCGGGGAGGAAATGGAACGCGATGAAGAGTCGAGGCCGGAGTTTCTGTGTCTGTTTTGCGCAGAGGATTTTGATATGGTGGGACTTTGTTATTATTCAGTTATTATTATTTTAAGTGTTGTGCAACTTCGCAAGACTTTGTTCGGTTATTCGGTATAACCCAAAAGTGAAACCCGTACAAACTAACCGAAAATCGTAAAATATTTTGGATATAACCAAAATATTAAAAATAACCGAATTGTCAAAAAATTTCGATTAAATTATTTCGATTCGGTTCGATAATTCGGTTATAACCATTTTTTGCTCAGTCCTAATGAGCACACTTTATATCTAAACAATGGGAATGGCTGGATGAATATTATTCTTATTCTTATGGTGTTCTCAAAACATTAGATACATGCCAAAAATTCAAACCTCAAGGTTTGTATATAAAAATTATCAAGAGAAACAACGAATTTGTTGTTGTCACCTCCATTGATCGAGTGCATGACAGAAACTGTTGAATCCTAGGAGTAGACGTTAGGACCTTTATGCATCGTCGAGGGGTTGAATCGAAAAGAAATAGAAAAAGAGACTAGAAACGACATTTGTTATGTCAATAACACCAAAGAGAATAAATGAATGAAATTGGGATATAGATGGAATAGAGCCACTTTGAGGTTCCCTATAAAATGAGGCGTGGAGGAAGCGAAGAAAGCTTGGGGGTAGCCACAACAGTATTAAGTACCACAATAATCCGACAAAGAGAGAAAACACGACACCAAATATATTAAGAAAGAGTAGTTTGTGCAACTCTTTACGACAGTTTCACCCTATCTTGATTTGGGTTGGGTTGGGTTGTGTTGACTACAAGTCTACAATAGTGTTTTCCTTTATTACTCCAGCCCAATTGAAACAACAGTGGTCAGTACCTCAACGACATACCCGAACTATTAACTTTAACTAATAGAAATCAAGTTACTCTGATGAAGCAGTTGTAAAAGATGTGATCACCGGAGAAGAAAAGAAAAAAGGAAGTAGTTATGAGAGATGGAAAGATGATGGAATATTTACTAGGGTCAGCCAATTATTATGTTTATCCAAATCATTTCTTTTTCAGTCAGTTATTATGTTTATCCATATCATTTCTATACACAAGAGCAACTAAATTATTTATTTTTACCCAATTGCATCAAAATAACCAAAGGCTTTATACTAAGAGATATAATCTACTCACAAAACAATACCAAAATGGCAAAAACTATAACCAACAACACAAAATTGTGAAAATTGAAGCTTTTTTAGTAACGATAAACATTAACTTGTCCAGATAATTAAGGACTATTTGAAAGAAAACCTTGTGAATTGAAAGAGAAACTCACTGAATTACTTCAAAGACAAATACGTAAATCAATCGGAATTTAATTCAAATGGGAGGGACCAAATGTCTCCAAATAACAACTAAACCGACTTTGTAAATACCCGTTACTGAACTCGATGGATTTCCCCTAGGAATCAACTAAGCATTAGCATAAAAAGAAGTTTGTCTACTATATATGTTAACATTATATATCAAAATATACAAAAGGTGAGATTATGATGATGATGATAATAATATTGAAAAACAAAATAATTGCACCACTACATTGTCAAAGAAAGTTCGACGCTTGACCCCAATAAGTTATGGCATAAATTCCTAGAATAACTAAATAAGTATAAGTTCAGTAATTGCAATTAGGGCAAAAAGAACATTAGAACACGAAGCTTTCAAGATATTAATGTCAACTCTCGCTCATTCTTTTTTTTTTCTCTCTCTATATATAATTCATTTAAAACAAGTAAACTTATTGTTCACTCTTTGAGTCAAACTTTAACCTTCTTCAATGTATTCTTTGGACAATCTTCAAATCACAGTTTCTAATTGTTGAGCTCATGAGCTGCATTCTTAAATCAAGGTTTTGACCAATAACATATTGATTCAAAGAAGGGTAGATTGTATAGGTAAGTTTTATACTAGTGTGTTTTCCTGTTTAGAAGGAGACTCAAGACTTGGAGTAAGGATGCAAGACTCCCTTTGTCATAAAATCACCAAATTACAAAAATTTAGCTTATCCAAACTCTCAACGATAAAGGTATCATTTGCTTACTAAATTCTACTTGAATCTCCGACATCTCCGGAATCTCCTCACTCTCTCTCTCTCTCACACACACACACATAATTATAACAGTATATGTATAATAGTAGAAGAACTACAATATACTACAAATTCGAAAATGCATCGTAACTTTTTGCTTATAGTACACATTATCAAGCACATGATGGTAGCCTGCACTCCAACTAGTTTGGGACAAAAGAGTTGTAAATTTAGCATTAATTCAAAGAAATTGCTTCTAAAAGAACCTAGTTTGACACTCAGTAGACAAACATACCTCAAGCATGGACAGTACAGCCTATTTCTCTTTTTCAGCAATCTCTGCAAATAGAGATAATTAGTCGATATGTAAGATTATAGGCCTATAAAAAAAATGAAAACAAACTACGCATGAGATGGCCACAAAGACATTTCAAATTACATCAAAAATGTCATGTAAATTAAACTAGCTAAAAATAGATAGATCAGACCCAAATAGGATGCGCAACAGGCACGACAACACTTCAGCCACATTAATCCTCAGACACATAGGGGATGGCAGCGGTTTCAAACAGGTGAATCCAAATATCCAACCAAAATGAAATCCAAACAACTTCCACATAGTACAAATACAATCCACAAAGTTTCAAACAAACACATCCATGACAGAAATCAAAGTTTCAAACAACTCCCACCCACAATCCACAAATACAATCCTAATTTAAAATAAAGGAAATAAATAAAATAGCAAATCGAATTCCAAGGTGCCTCCAATCTGAGATCTTCTGCACTAGTACGGCAGCAGGATCACTGCATATCACCATACATCCCTCGTACCAAAATCGTTTCCAATTGACCCTCACGTGAGGTATGCTGTTTATTAGTTTTTCCGATTTACCACGTAGTTCAACACCAAAGGATACATCTTCTTTAAACTCCTTGTCCGTGTCCTTGATTTTCAGATATGCACAAACTGTGAAGTTGGACTTGACTGGAACGGCTACTACGGACCTGCACAATGGAATTGGCTGCCCATCTACTACTTCTACGCTTTCACTCGAGTCCTTGAGGAAGAGAAAACTCTCACAATGAGGATCAACCATCACATCATTTTTAGCGGTGACCGATCCATAAACGCCTTTTATCTTTTCACCTATCAGGCTAACCTCTACATCGGCTTGCATGGCTTTATTGAAGAAGGCGTACGTCACTGTTGCACACACTTGTCCATCCTCGTCCTCAAGTTCCTCATATAAGGGAATGTCAAATAATTCTGGCTGAAAGAAATAGTTAAAACACTCTGCCTGGGAATTTATTGGGAAAAAGTGGTCATCAGCGTCAAAGCAGTCCTTGCAGTTTGTGATGCGTTTGGGTTGGTGTTCGGAGGGGTTGGTGAGATTCAGATCCCAAAAGATAGCGATAGTATTATCGATCGAAATAGCAGCACGATTGAGGCCGGTCAACAGCAGATCACCTCCATCCTTAATATATTGGGAGTGATCACTCCTATAGATGTATTTATGAGTATTTGAATTATCATGGATCAAGATTTTACCAGACAGGTCGCCTCCCCTCTGGAACTCCACCCGAAACACCTCCATCAGCATATCTCCGCGATTTGGATCCGCTGTAAATCTCTCGCCAAAGAGCTCCGGGTCATCGGACAACACCCCATCGGATCGGAGACCTTCTCATCCTCGCGGTGGCGCTTCCCGAGGGAGTAATCCCTGTTTTCCGTCTGAAAATTTATGTCCATCTCCAGATCTGATTCAACAATTTCCGTCTGAAAGTTGTCCTCGCGGTGGCGCTTCCCGAGGGAGTAATCCCTGTTTTCCGTCTGAAAATTTATGTCCATCTCCAGATCTGATTCAACAATTTCCGTCTGAAAGTTGTCCATAACCATATCTGATTATATATATATATATATATATATATATATATAAATAAGAATCAAATACATACCTCTTATCTTACGTGCTCACGGCCTCCGGGCGACGGTTTCGGGGATTGTGTTTGGTACAATTGGGTTTTTCAGAATTACAATTTTATTACTCCAGCCCAAACTTCAATCATGTTCGGGGAGGACATATTTTAAAATTATTTATAAGATAAAATTTAAAATAGCTTATGTCATATTAAGTGATAATTTATAAATAAAAATGTTTGATACCTTTTAATTTGTAAGTTAAAAATAAATTTAAAATAAAATATAAAAGTATTTGATTAAAATAATTTATAAATTAAAATAAGATGTAAACACTATTAAAATAAGGGTAAAATAGTCTTTAGATTTGGTCAAATTTATTTATTTTAAAATGTTTTATAAGTCATTTTTAATAAATTAAAATCTGTTACTCATCAAAAAATAACTTTAAAATCAAAAAGTAAGTCAACCAAACACTAACAATAAAAAATAACTTATAAGTTTATTTACACTTTTAATACTTCTTTGATTTGGAATAAAAAGTAAATAATGACATATCCCCAAAAAAATCGCATTTACCAAATTTACAATTAAATATATATTAGAAGTATTTCATATTTATTCTTAAAATAGTAAATTATTAGTTTCCATGAAATGACATAAAATAAAATTTAAACTTGGAAGGTATTTGACAATAACTTATAAGTTGGTTAATCCAATTCATAAGTCATTTTGCACTATTTAAGACTTTGTTCGGGAATAATTTATAAGGCTCTATTCGGGAAGAACTTATAATAAGTTATTTTTCATTATTAAGGTGCTTGTCAATCACTTATTTTTTTCACTTATAAATTAAGTTATAAGTCAAAAAATAAGTAATTATTTGTAACTTATTTAAAATGACTTATAAGTCAATTTAAAATAAATTAGTTTGACAAAATATAATGTTCATTTGTCCCTCTTTTTATTAATGTCATTATTAATAATTTTTATATTTATTTTAACTTATAAGTCATTATGAGCCGATCATCTCCATAACTAGTTTTTAACTTTATTTCTGACTTATAAGTCAAATTAATGTTAAACACTTTTATTTATAAGTCCTAACTTAAAAAAAATTTATAAATCAACTTATATTTCAACTTATAAATTATTTTAAAATAAGTCATTCCTGAACAGACTCTTAAGTTCGTCAAACAAACTTATAAGTTATTTTTCACTACTAAAAGCGTTTGACATAAATTTGACTTATAAGTCAGAAATTAAGTTAAATAAGTTAAGAATGTGTTGGACTCATAAATGACATATAAGTTACAATAAATGTAAAGATTACTAAAAAATATTAATAAAAAGAGGAGCAAAATAAACTTTATATTTGGTCAAACTAATTTATTTTAAAATAATTTATAAGTCATTTTTAAATAAGTCGTAAGTAACTACTGTGACGCCCCCAAAATTAGGTATACATCACCCATCTTGAGTCGCCAAAAATATGGTACAAAATACAAATACAACTTAATTATACAAAATGTCGTAAACATACGACAATACATAAATCGAGAGTTCTAATATGAATATTGTCATCTAGACAATATCCATACTCAAGGAGTCCTCATTACATTTATTGTCACACTATTTAACAGAATAGTGATGACTACTAATGCTATCTTCTGGACCATCACTCCTTTCCCCGACTCGTCCTAGTTATATTCTCATTTCCTGAAGAGAACATTGAAAGAAAGGGTGAGCTCAACTAGCCCAGTAAAAAATATTATGACTAAGATAATGCAGAATAAATTATCAATAGTCTTCAACAATGTTAAACTGATAAAATACAATAGACATCAAGTTTAACTGCAGCGGAATAAGCAATCCATTATAAGAGTCAAGTAGAGAATAAAACCTACTATCTTCTATGATTTAAAAATATTTTCATCGACTTTTATCATTTGAGTCTCAAACAATAAATAAACCACATCTTCTAATCATCCTCGTATTACGAGCCAAGGATATTCATTAAATCATCCACTACCATTACTATACCGAATAATCCTCGGTCATAATCATACCAAAAAGCGTCCCATCAATGCATTACACGGCCACTGAGGACTTTTACCACATCACTTATAACATCACAGTTCATGATTATACTGAATGATCCCTGGTCATAATCATACTAAGTCCATCTATGCACGTAAGCCAAAGATGACTTTCAACATAATATAAACATGAGGATGATGACAATGTTATAGGAATTCAATTAAATAAGTTCAAGAATTAATTTATCCAGGAACTAATAATATCCAAATTGTCAACATGATACTTCTTTGTAAAGTAAAAGTCAAAAATGCTCAGAAGAATATTTTTATAAAAAGATACTGGATAAAGCGCAAATATCAAGGATATTCCACTAATTTCATGGAGTATAGAAGTCAAAACTTTAACCAACTGAGTATAATAAAGAATATATAAAACTGCAAATGGATTTTCACCCGCCATGCGGTAATCCACGTATACATATCATTTCCATAATTTAATAAGTAATGAATACAAAAGATCATTCACCATGCATGTGGCAATCCATATAGACAGGTTATTCCAACAGAATAATAAAGAATGGAATAACAGAATGATTCACCATGCATGCGATAGAGACCGCACATACATGTTATTCCCAACAGAATAATAAATACGGAATAATAAATATGGAACCGTGTCGTGAAATTACACCACAAGATATATTCAAAATGAGTAATAAATGCGGAATAATAAATATGGAACCAGTCGGTGAAATTCACACCCAAGCGGATATTCCGACGAATAATAAATGCGAATAATAAATATGGAACCAATCGTGAAATTCACACCAACAGATATTCCGGCGTAATAATAAAGAATGAGAATAATAATAAAAGAATTTCACCAAGTATGCGATACTTCACATAAACAAAGTTATTCCAAAATAATAATAAAGAATGGATTAATGTAAGAAGATCACCAAGTATTGGGTAAACCGCATATCTGGTCATTCCACCAAGTATAGGTAAATCAAATCGACATCTGAGTTATTCCAATGTAATAATAAAGAATGAAATAACATAAGGATTTCACCAAGTATAGGTATGTTACAATATCTGTTATTCCAATGTAATAAATAAGAATGGAATAACATAAGGATTTCACCAAGTATAGGGTATGCCACAGATACAAAAGTTATGTATAGGGTATGCCACTTTTACAAAGTTATTCCAACAGAATAATAAAGAATGGAATAACAGAAGTTCTCTTCATGAATAAGAAAGAATAACACCCCTTACCGTAAAAGAAACTGGTTATAAGAGTAGGGAAGTAGCAGAATACTTTTCTTCTTTCTTTCTATAGTTTTCTCTCTCTAGAGTTTCAGTGAATTCATAAGAAAATAATGAAGGAATGAGCTTCTATTTATAGAAAAATGGACTGCATAGTAACTAACTCATGAACGGTCCAGATTGATTTACTTTAATCTGACGGTCCATATTTAAAGCAAAATCTTTTAAATAAAATATAATATATTCTAATTATTGCCTAATAAAACAAACAACTTTATAAAATTATTTTGTTTTATATAAAAAAATTTTACTATGCAAAATACTATGCAACACTATGCATAATAAAATATAATATATTCTATTTATAGAATAACTTTAATAAAGTATTATGTTTTATATAAAAAGATGTTTTTATTTTATTACGTTAATAATACTAATAAAATAAAACTTCATCATCACTTACTTTGAAAAATTTTCAAATATCACCCTTAACTTTAAACTTTTATCAATTTAACTATTCACCAAAATAGAAAAATTGAACACTTTTATTTCATAAAATTCGGGGTCTCACAACTACTCTTTTTTTTTTTGACTTCAAACTCAACGTATAATTCAAAAAATAAGTGGTTGTCAAATACCTTAATAGTGAAAAATAACTTATAACTTGGTTTGACCAATTTATAAGTTGTTCCCGAACAAAGCCATTATGATTTGAACACCTTCATAATTTGTTTTAACTTAATTTTTGACTTATAAGTCAAATTAATGTTAAACATCTTTACTTATAAGTCGCAACTTAAAACAACTTATACATCAACTTATATTTTAACTTATAAGTCATTTTAAAATAAATAATTGTCGAACAGGCCCTTAGTGTGTTTGGCAACAACTTATTTTTTGACTTATAATTAGTCATTATTAATGAGTAACAATTTGTAGCCAATTTAGGAATGACTTATAGGCTACGTTTGGATTGAAGTAATAAATGTGGGAATGAAATGAGTTATTCTTATAGAATGAAAAAAAATGTGTTTGGTTGCGATTAAAATGGATTGAACCATTTTTATTTTATTTTTTTCTATTTTTGACTGAAATTTAACTTTCTTGCTCCTGATTTCATACCCAAAGTCTTATGAGTAGTTTTTTTTATCATTGAGTCATGAGGGTCTTGGGGGAGGGGGAGGGAGAGTATGAAATAACTCATTCCAACTAGAATGGAATGAATCATTCCAATCTCCATTACATTCCTTCAATCCAAACGCAACAATAAGTCATTCCTAATAAATTGGTTTCACCAAATGTAATTTTCATTTTACTCCTCTCTATTTTACTAAATTAAATATTTATTCTTCCAACTTAATATCTACATGATTTTTTTAACAAAAATGTCGTCATCCATGTAAATAACTAAATAATATATATATATATATATATATATATATATATATATATATATATATATATATATATATATATATATATATATATATAAAGACCCCAACTTTTATGAATAAAGATGAATTTTTTATAAATATCATTTTGGAATATTATGGAATGAATTTGATATAATGTTATAGTTGTGGGTAATATTTATTAATTTTGGAAAGTACATGAAGTTGTTATATAATATTTGATTGGTCGGAAATATTCGTTTTAACAGGAATATTAAATGCGACGACACAATCATTGATGGACCCCACAACGGAATTATTGTTAGATTGAGAAAACAACAAAATATTTTTTTATAAAAATAACGGCGGAAGTTTTACCGTTAATCGTTGAAACACCCGTGTTAAAAATACAAGATGTCGCTGCGGGTTGCATAAGTAGCACACACGATATTGATTATTGATGCTTACGTGAGAAGTCACTCGGTTTTGTTCAATTATTGCTTTCGATTGTGTTGCATAATATCTCACGTTATTTAATTCAATTATTGTCGATATGTTATATATTATTAAATCAATAATTGAGATGACAGAGTTATTAATATTATTATTTTCAATATTAACGATGTTTAGAAGATCTGTCAAGGAGAGTTTTGGTCACCTAATTGCGCGCCAATAGGGAGAAATCTTTATTGGAAAGCCCCCTCTTTCCTGGGAACGATCTGGTCGATTAATATTGTGAATTATAATAAGGCTTAAATATGAATTACTACCCTAAACTATAGGTCATATTCCACTTCGGTGATCCACCTTTTAATTTTGTCAATTAGATGATTAAACTATCAATTTTTTTCAATTACAACAAATTGAGCTGCCACATCAGAAATTGCTGACGTGGCCATCTGAGTGGGTCATAAAACAACAAATGTGTAAATAAAAAAGATTATTTTAATATTTATTTAAACATTTATTATACTGTGAGGGCAAATTTGTCAAATCACTTTAAAACGTAACAAAAATTACTTTGAAATCCTCTTTCATTTTCTCTTTCTCCGATTTAATTCATCCCATTCAAATTACGACCATCTAAGTGAGCTAACAGATTGAGCCGATATCGAGAATCAATCTTCCAAATTAAAGTTTTGCTTTCATAAAGGGTGGCCAAAAACATAGATGGCAATCGCTTTTTAGTCTCCAATTCTAATTCTCTTTTCATAAAGTTTTCTATTTTTAAATTATTTAGGTATTAATTTCCATAACTATTAATAATTATGTGAAGGGCTATCGGAGGAGCATGTGCAACAAGAGAAAGAAGCGGAGGAGGGAGTGGTGGCGGAGGGACTTGGGAAGCGGTGGTTATGGGTGGCGGAAAGAAGAATCAACGACGGAAAAAAAGATCTCCATGGCTCAAACCCAGATAAATCCAAACCCGGATCTGGTAGAAGCGCGAAGAAGGCGGCGCGGCGGCGGCGGTGGCGGTGTGGAGGAGACACCGAGAGCATTCTGGATGGCGGCGGTGGCGGTGTCGGAGGAGTCGGTGAGCTTGGATCGAGAAGTGAGTCGACCCATGGAGATCTGGATGGCGTTGTTGGACTTCATCGACAACTATAAGTAGCGATCGATCTCGTGATGATCGCCGTCAAAGATCATTCTCTCTTTTGCCTCCTCTGAAACCGTGGAGTCCCAGCGGAGGATGATTTTCTGGGCGGATTCGAAAACAATGATGTCATTATCTGGTGGTTCCACTGTAACGACCCCAAAATAGGTCCATTCAATCCAACCCATTCTGAGTCGCCAAATACATGGTACAGAATACAACTACAACTTTATTACAACAATTGTCGTGCAAAATACAATAACACATATCTTTGTGAGTTTGATACAAATATATACCAAATGTGACACATGTCCCAACCGTGGACAACACCTCACAAAGGACACCTTACATAAAGGTATAGTCAAAAACTGCTTTTAGAAACTAAAATCTTTGGGAAGTGCTCAAGAAACCTTCGTATACATGGGAGGCCATGATCTAGGTTATGATAAATATCATATGTCCAGAGAATTATCCTTGGTTGACCTAATAGACCCCAAAGAAAAAACGAGAAGATTACTATCATATTCTTCCCAATGGTGAGTCTTCTCTTGATTTATCATTATCTCCACTATCTCAAATTGAGAATTATACTTCAAACAAACACCAAGATTATATAGGTAGTGCTCAGATATATACTCGTGAAGTGGATGAGCACATCCTCGCCTTTATGATGATACGTGGTTGTATGGCATTAGACATCTTGTATGATAGTGACAAAACACCCTTCCAACGTTGGGTTCGCTTCACCCTATTAGATTCACCAAATATAACTACTAAACGATGACCACCGCTTCTATTCCCTGTTACCCATTCACTTCAACCACTACTACACTTTTATTACCCTAAAGGAATTTTAAAGCAAAAGGGTGAGCACAACTAGCTCAAGAAAGAATATCATGACTAAAGATAATTAAATTTTCAATAGCCTCCATCAATAATAAATCGTAGATTTAGAAATATATGGTAGATGATAAAAATTTCAACCATAGTTCAGTGTAGAACGAAGCAATCCATTAGAAGAGTCAAATAGACTATAAAGTCTATTATCTTCTCCATGTTAAAAATCCACCAACAATGTTTTATCCTCGTAACATAAATCAACAATTACGTCCACAATCATATGAATAACTCATAATCATAATTGTAGTTCTAAATTCTCTTCTCATCCGGACAAAGATAATTTTCATCACCTATCTTTACCTCAAACATCAAAGATCATGGTTACACCAAATCACATTTCTTGTTCATAATCATACTAATAATTTCATCTTTTGCACTACTACCAAAGATATTCATTTGTATCACCAGATTGGTCATGTTCATCTCAACACATATTCATCTTTGCACCATCGCCAAAGATATTCAACAACATGTCATCTTTGCACTACTGCCAAAGATATTCATCAATAATTCATCTTTGCACTACAGGCCAAAGATATTCATCAATAATTCATCTTTGCACTACAGGCCAAAGATATTCCTCAACAGCTCATATTTGCACTATAGGCCAAATATACTATTATCTCAAAAGAAATATATATATCATCATTTCGAATTTATATAAACAATAATTATAACCATGTTGATCATTTCACCTTTGCACTTAAGCTAAAGATATTCATTATATATTCAATGGTCATGATCATACCAACCAACGATTCAACTTTGCACCATCGCCAAAAGAGAACCCTAAATACGATCATACCAATAATTTACCCATCTTTATACTCAAGTCAAAGAGAAATTTCAACACTAGAATTATAAAATGTTATATATGATAATAAAATAATATTATCAAAACATGGATTCAATCAAAGATAAGAACCATAATTGTCATCTTTAACAAAAAGAAAATTTTCATTTTTCGATGAATAATGTCGATTCGTGAATAGTAACCCCACACAAAAAAGTAGTAAATTCCACAATAAAATCCATACCAATATTTCTGTATAATGATATTGAAAGAATAATATTTCTTAAGCTTATAAACAATTTATTTTCATTGTTTACACTTTACTAAATAATGTATTTAATCATTCTAAAATGCCAAACTCATAAGATTTCATCACCAATAACCAAAACCCTCATCAAAAATCTGCATATACCTCATATAGGATTCTCAAGCCATAAAATCTTATTTTCCAATTTTCTTACTTCACACGACATATTTAATTCTTTTACTCATAACTAGTCCATTTTCATGAAAAATACCAAATCAGTTCCAAAAATATTTTTTTTCTGAGATTTAGCAGAATATAGTCTCATATTGAACATATATTTTTCTCAGAATTTTTTAAAATTCATTTACTATTTTTCATATGGCCAAAACCGCCGAATATTAAAACATTTATCATAAATTGTACTTTTATCCAAAAATTCTAAAATTTATAGAATATACCCATGTTATATATATGTACTCCCAATAAAAATTTCATCAATTTTGGAGTTAACCACAAGGAGTTATAAGGGTTTTCTTTTAAAATAGGCTTTTCCCATAAAATTCATAACTCATAATCTATACATCCAAAAATCGCAATTTTTGGACATAATCAATAAAACTCATCAAATTATCATTTCAAATTTTTCTAGAATTTTAAAGGTCTGAAAAGTTACGAAACATGAAAAACATCACAACCCTTAAAATCCACTTTACCAAAAAAGAAAGATTTCCATTTGGAATAACGCTGAAATCGAACTTGCACCGTATAGAAACACTCAAGATACAAGAATACACTTGATAATATAGAGAGAAAATAGAGAAAAAACTTCAGCTTTAAATGTGATTTTCAATTCTAACTTAAGCTTCTATTTATAGGAAAATGCTTTAACAACGCCAAAGGAGACTAAAATAATAAAATATTAATTTTCTTTTCTACACACCAACCATCCAAGACCAGCCATCCAAGCATGCCAATTCTGAAAAAATATAGCAGCCCACATGTTATTAACACCAACCAAAGTGGGTCCCACCATATAATTTAATAAAAATCATTTTATTTTCTCGAAACTTCAATAATTCATAGAAAATAGCCTGCTTATCGTAAAAATTGAAACTCATGGCTTTCCATGGGAAATTCCATTCTCTACAACTTTGCTGAAGAAAAGTTTTCCAAATTCCAAATGAAATTGGACCAAATCAACAAACGAGCGATTTTACGATTTATAATCAATTTTCTAATCAAGAATTGTGTCCCAATCACACCCAAAACATATGTTAAATATTTAATGCCACAAAATACTCTTCCTCCTCATATACTCATATATCCTACATTCATTGTAAAAATATTACTGTAATATATTATTAAAATAATATATTTAAATGAATTATTTTATCGTAAAAGATAAAATATTAATTTTCAATAGTTGTCACATTAAAAATTTTCTCCATCTATATCCACAATAAATATTTTCTTTATCATAATAATCAATAATTAATTATTCACAAATAATATTACAGACTCACAATCTTCGACAACCAGTGCCGTTCCTGGATAGAGGGCTTTCCAATAAGGATTTCTCCTTCACTCAAGCAAGAATTGGGTGACCAAACCTCTCCTTGATGTAACTTTCTAGACATTGCCAATAATGTTATCTCGATAATATTATTCAAATAATTTGAATTATTGATCCGATAATAGAAAATATCATGCGATGACAATTATTGAAACAATAATAATATATAATATCAACGCAGCAATTATTGAATCAATAAAATAAAATATTGAATAAGAATTATCGTAATAATTATTGAGTAGTGCTTTTCTTTACGTAAGAATCAATAATTCAAAAATAATGTAATACCGCTGGTGCCATCTTCTTTAACAACGCGTATTACTTTATTTTACCAACCGGGTATTCCAACAAAGGTTAATTCAGAACGATTACGCTGATTATTTATAAAAACTTAATTTTGTCGCTTTCTTCATCCGGCGCTTATTCTCATTATGGGGCCCATAAATGGTCTTGGCCGTCGCATTTAATATTCCCCATGCGGAAAAGAATATTCCACGACCAAACGAATATTCCCCGACAATTGAATATTTTATAACCACTTCATGTTTTTGAAAAATTTCATATATCATCCTTAACTTTAACTTTTATCAATTTAACCATTTACTTGAATTGTAATTATAAGAAAAATTGAATACTTTTATTTCATAAAATTCGGTCTTACATCCACCGTCAACACGATAGAAGCAAAATTAATGGTGGTTATTGGTTCCTTCTTTTCAATAGATCCATTTTTCACTAACTAATGATGATGCTTGTTATTGAGAAATCGACGAAGGTAAGAGATGAACCAAAATCGACGAAGGTAATCTTTTCATTTCCTTCTCCACCGTCTGGTGGTGGTGGTGATGGTGGTGGTGGTGTTGATGCCCATTTAATCTGAATCAACGGCTCTGATTCGTGAGTCCGGTTTTCTGCCATTGTTGATCTTGTTGGTGGTGGTGGACGATTGGTGGTGGTGGTGGTGGTGTTGATTTTGGCCGAAATCCATGGAGGTTGAGGAAGAACATATTTAAGCCTATTTTTTTTATTTTAATTAAGGCTTTTTAAGATCTTGACCATTTTTCCCATGCTGATAAAATGATTTTATTATGTAATGAATATTAAATTATTTATTTGCCACGTAAGCTTGTTAAGACCCCACTTAAATTAGCCACGTCAGCAATTGCTGACGTGGCGTGTTCAATTTGTGTAATTAGAAAAAATTGATTGTTTAATAACCTAATTGACAAAATTGAAAGGTGAATCACTGAAGTGGAATATGCCCTATAGTTTAGGGTATTAATTCATATTTAAGCCTTATAATAATGATGATAAATGTTGTTAAAAATATTGAGGTGATTTTGATGAAGTATTTGTTGTAAATATTAGCGTATTTTTGGACCCCCATTTACCCATTTTTCAAAATCGCTTTGAGGAATTTATCTCGCTTTTATATATATATATATATATATATATATATATATATATATATATATATATAAGTATTATATATATATATATATATGATAACGACGTGTTGAATTATGATAACATGGGGGAGGATTTTTGAAAGTCACGGAATGAGTATTACAAGAATGTAATATATATATATATATATATATATATATATATATATATATATAATATGACTTTAGTGGAGGAAAAACAAAGAAACTGATGAAAAGAATGCACGGGATGGAGTACTATAAAGTATTATATATAAATAGGATTCACAAGAATTATCTGTTGATTCACGGGGGTAATGACCCGTGAGTTTATATATATATAATATATAATATATTATTGCATAGTATCATTTCCATTCTCCTATAAATAGAATGCTTAGTTAGAATTGAAAACACACCAAAAATTCAGAGAATTCTTATTCTATAATCGTGAGCGTATTTCTTTAGAGTTTAAGAAAGCTTTGAGCGTAGTGCAAGTTTTCTTCAAGAATATTCTTGCCCTACCAGTCGGAATACTCTTCTTTTACGGTAAGAGGTATTATTTCTTTCGTATTCATGAATAGAACTTACATTATTCCATTCTTTATTATTCTCATTAGAATAACTTTTATACGCGACTACCCTATACTTGGTGAAATTCTTCCATTATTCCATTCTTTATTATTATCTTTGGAATAATCTGTACATCTGAGACCGCATACATGGTGAAATTCTTCTATTATTCCATTTTTTATTATTTTGTTGGAACATCCCGCTTGCATTTAATTTACTTTGACACGGTTCCGTTATTTATATTTCGTTGAATACCCTCATGCAATGCAAGGCTTACGCACGACTTGAATTCTCATTATTTATTATTTTGTTAGAATAACCTGTCTATGCGAAGTACCGCATGCATGGAGATTTTTTTTTGTTATTCCATTCTTTATTATACTCAGTTGGTTAAAGTTTTGACTTCTATACTCCATGAAATTAGTGGAATATCCTTGATATTTGCGCTTCATCCAGTATCTTTTCATGGAAATATTATTCTGAGCATTCTTGAATTTTACTCTACAAAGAAGTATCATGTTGACAATTTGGACGTTATTAGTTCCTGGATAAATTAATTCTAGAACTTGTTTTTATTGAATTCTTATATCATTGTCATCATTCTCATGTTTATATTTTGTTGAAAGTTATCTGTGGCTTGTAGTTCATAGATGGACTTGGTATGATTATGACCAGGGATTATTCGGTGTAATCATGACCGTAATGTTACAAATGATGTGGTAAAAGTACTCATTGGCCCATAATGCATTGATGGACAGTTGTTGGCATGATCATGACCATTGATGAATACACGAATATCCTTGGCCCGTAGTGCATGGATAATTTGTGGTCGTGATACTAATGAATATCCTTGGCCGTAGTGCAGGGATGATGTGGATTATTTATTAAGCTGAGACTCAGCGATAAAAGTGATGAAAAACCTTTTTAAATCATAAAAGATAATAGATTTTATTTTTTATTTGACTCTTTTAATGGATTGCTTGTTCCACAGCAGTTAAACTTGATGTCTATTGTATTTTATCAGTTTAACATTGTTGAAGACTAATGAAAATTTATTCTGCATTATCTTAGTCATAATATTTCTTACTGGGCTAGTTGAGCTCACCTTTTCCTTCACTGTTCTCTTCAGAAAATGAGAACGTAGCCGGGACTAGTCGGGGAATGGAGTGATGGTCTAGATGATAGTATTAGTAGTCCTCACTATTCTGTTAAATAGTGTGACAATAAATGTAATGAGGACTTATTCTGAGAGTGAATATTGTCTAGAAGACAATTGTGTTAAAACTCACAGCTCTTGTTGTATATTAAAGTTTGTATTTGTATTTTGTACCATGTATTTGGCGACTAACAATAGGTGATGTATACCTATTTTGGGGTAAATCACATATATATATATATATATATATATATATATATATATATATATATATATATATATATATATACACACACACACACACACACACACATTATAGATATTTATTACATTTCTTTTGCATTATATTGTATTTATAATATAATATAATATAATATATTTATTTGTTTAGTGTTTCGTTTAATGAAAAAAATAGCGATTTTAATGATATAATATTAAATCAATGTATTTTTTAATTAATGTATTTTTTAATAATTTTTATATTTTATTTAAATTTTAAGTCATTATTAGCTGGACACATTTATAATTTGTTTTAACTTAATTTCTCACTTATAAGTCAAATTGGTGCCGAACTCTTTTATTTATAAGTTACAGTTTAAAATGACTTATAAGTCAACTTCAATTTTAATTTTATGTCATTTTAAAATAAGTCGTTGCCGAACGGACCTTCAAAAATCTTTGAATTTTACACACTTTTTTTTATTTAACCAACAAATTTTTTTTTTCCATTAAATCATTGATGGGTTTTAATAGCACTTTTTGCCTATTATTAGATTAAACAATTTGTGAAAAAAGGAAGAAGCTCGTGAATGAAACTGAAAGTAGAAGTACAGTTTATGAATTTTTTGAGTCATTAAGTATAAAATTTAGATGACAAACTTAAAGAAAATATATTATTTTAGACATTTATCATTAAAAAATAACAAATAGGAGTCTTTAACGAAGAGAGTGTTAGTTTATAATGGAAAATGTGCTCAATTTATTTATATATAATATCGGAGGGATTTTAGTTTATAGAATAATTAATTAATTTTTAGTTACGTGTATGATTTTTATTTTGTTAATTGTTAAAAAAAAATAGATTGTTTATTTCATAACATTCATGCACAACTAAAATTTTGTTTATAAGTACTCTCACTCTTTGATTAAAATTATGTTGATTTGAAGGTTCTTTTTTTAAAAAAAGTGGGGTAGTTTGCGTCATTTTTATAAATAAAAAGAAAGTAAATAAAATAACTCTCTTAAAAGAGTTTCTAAAACGAAATAGTTTACTAAATAAAGAAAATACTCTAGATCTTTCCTCTGTTATATGATACCTTATACCACTATAACAAATAAATAATATTAAGTCCGAGTTGTTGTTTTAAATTTTGAAATGTGATTTTATGAAAACGATGAATTGTGTGACTCCTAACTAAATGTATTCCATGTATTACTTATTATTTTTATTCAAACTAGAATAAACAACCCACTACGATTATAAAATAGATTATTGTGGCAGAGAGAAATAGTCGAAGATAGATAAGAATATGTGTGGGGATTTGGACTCACTTCCAGTAGCAGATAAGTTGAGAATGACCTCCATAATCGACCAGCTTCAAATCTGTGACAGGTTCACTTTTTCCCTTTAGTGAATTTGGAAAATTGCAGGCATCCGAAAACATCGCAACAGCATATGCAGAGCTCAGAAATGCCAGTTCGAATGCAAAGGTTGGTACATCTGTAGTCATTTGATAATCATATTTATCACTAAATGTTACTGTTGCTATTGAACAATCTTTTAAATGTTTCCTTTTCTATAGACTGGTGGAGGTACAGTCCCAATTACTGCGAGAACCTTAGAAACCATAATAAGGATCTGTACTGCCCATGTCAAATTGAAGTTAAGCAGACAGGTACTATTTTGGTGCATACAGTGTTTGAATTCTACATATCTTATGTTTGCTCATTCTTGGTATTTTTAAACAATGTCAAGGTAATACTTGCAAGAATATACATTCTTGATATTTAAACTATCAATTTTATCTATTATCAGTTGCCTTCAAGGTTGTAGTTTTTGTTCTATGCTGAAATAATAACTATTATGTTTTAATTGTATATATGAGTATATAATATAGTTGAACTCATTAATGTTGCTTAATATAGAATGTATTATGTTTTTGTTGTTTTTGTGTTTTTATTCTAACAAATTATATAATCGGATTTTCCAACTAGGGTGTATAATGTTTGTTTAATTTTATTTGTTTAATTCGATGTGATCAGTTTTATAGGTTTTTTTAATCCCTTGAATTTTTTATTGGATTTAGATTGTTGTCACCCATATGAAAAAAATTGAAATTTGTTGTGTAGTTTATGAAAGAGTAACACATTATTGTACTGTTGTTGATGATATATGCTTTTAAAGTTATGAATATGATTGGTGTATAATGTGACGCCCCCAAAATAGGTATACATCACCCATCCTGAGTCGCCAAATACATTGTATAAAATACAAATACAATCTTTAATATACAACAAGAGAGCTGTGAGTTTTAATACAAATATTGTCTTCTAGAAAATATCCACTCTCAAAATAAGTCCTCATTACATTTATTGTCACACTATTTAACAGAATAGTGAGGACTACTAATACTATCATCCTGACTGAGTCACTCCATTCCCCGACTAGTCCCTTACGTTCTCATTTCTTCAGAAGAGAACAATGAATGAAAGAAAGGTGAGCTCAACTAACCCGAAAGAAGAAATATTATGACTAAGATAATGCGCGAATAAGTTATCATTAGTCTTCAACAATGTTAAACTAATAAAATACAATGACGCGTCAAGTTTAACTGCAAATGAACAAATAATCCATTAAAAGAGTCAAGTAGAGAATAAAATCTACTATCTTTTATGATTTAAAAGGTTTTTCATCACTTTTATCACTGGGACTCAAATTTCAATAAATAATCCACATCATTAAATCATCCTGCACTACAAAAGCGAGGATATTCTTTAAGTATCACGACCACGAATTACCCATGCACCTTATGGGCCAAAGATAATCGTGTTTTCATCAACCAGTCCTGATCATGCCATAAAATAATTCATCTTTGCACCCTTGACCGAAGATAATCCATAGCCATAATCATACCAAAAACTGTTCATCAATACATTACGAGCCAATGAGGACTTTTTCCACATCATTTGTAATATTACGGTCATGATTATACGGAATAATCCATGGTCATAATCATACCAAGTCCATCTATGCACTACAGGCCACAGATGACTTTTAAAAAAAATATAAACATGAGGATGATGACAATGATATAAGAATTCAATAAAACAAGTTCACGAATTAATTTGTCCAAGAACCAATAACGTCCAAATTGTCAACATGATACTTCTTTGAGAGAGTAAAATTCAAGAATGCTCAAGAATATTTCCATGAAAAGATCTTTGGATGAAGCCTTAAATATCAAGGATATTCCACTAATTTCATGGAGTATAAGTCAAAACTTTAACCAACCGAGTATAATAAAGAATGGAATAACAAAAGAAATCACCACGCACGCGATGCTTGGCATGAATGAGTTATTCCAAAAGAATAATAATAATGGAACCAGTCGAGCAAAAATTACGATCGACGGGATGTTTCAAATGTAATAATAAAGATTTTAACTAGGTCCTGTAAAACACATGAGACATGTGATATTCTAACGAGAATAATAAAAAGATTTTAACCGGTCCCATGTAAAACACACGCATGTGATATTCCAAATGAATAATAATAAAGACTAATAATAGAAGAATGTCACCAAGTAAAGGGTAGTCCACAGTATCAAAAGTTATTCCAATGAATAATAAAGAATGGAATAATGTAAGAATTTCACCAAGTATAGTGTAGCTTCAGATGATCTGAGTTATTCCAATGTAATAATAAATAATGGAATAACAGAAGAATTTCACCAAGTATAGGGTAATTCAGCGTATACGAGTTATTCCAATGAATAATAAAGAATGGAATAATGTAAGAATTTCACCAAGTATAGGGTAGCCACAGACACAAAGTTATTCCAATGAATAATAAAGAATGAAATAATGTAAGTTCTCTTCATGAATACAAAAGAAATAATACCCCTTACGAATTACAATAAATAATATCCCTTACTAGTAAAAAGAAACTTGATATCGGAGTAGTGAAGAAGCGAATACTCTTCTTCTTTCTCTATAATTTCTCTCTAGAGTTTCAAAGTGAATTTGTAAGAAAATAATGAAGGAATGAGCTTATTTATGAAGAATGGATCGCATAAGAATTAACTCATTGAACAGTCAGATTGATTTACTTTAATCGGACGGTCCATAATTAAAGAAAAATCTTTTAAATAAAATATAATATATTCTATTTATTGTCTAATAAAACGAATAACTTTATAAAAAGTATTTTGTTTTATATAAAAAGATTTTTACTATGCAAAATACTATCTTAACACTATTCAACACTATACATAATAAAAAATATAATATAATCTAATTATTATCTAATAAAAAGCGAATAAATTTATAAAAGTATTACATTTTATATAAAAAGATTTTATTATTAGCCTAATAAAAAGAATAACTTTATAAAAGTATTCGCTTTATATATAAAAGATTTTACTTATTAGCCTAATAAAACGAATAACTTTATAAAAGTATTCATTTTATATAAAAAATGTTTCGCTTTTTATTACGTTAATAATACTAATAAAACAAAATCGAAATTGACTTATCACATAAGCATCAATAATCAATACGGTGAGCTTACTATGCAACCACGCCAGACATCTTGTACTTTTACTACCGAGTAGTTCAACAAAGATAATTCATCTAAAAACTTACGTCGTTATTTTTAATAAAATATTTTTGTCATTTTCTCGATCCGACATATAAATTCATTGTGGGGGTCCACCAATGATTATCACTGTCGTCTGATGATATTCCCCGACAAAAAGAATATTTCCCGACCAATCGAATATAATATGACAACTTGCATACTTTGTAAAATTTGTAAATATTACCCACAACTATAACATTATCTCAAATTCATACCATAATATTAAAAAAAATATTTCGAGAAATTTAAATATTTATTCATAAAATTTGGGATTTTACAATCTCCCCTCCTTAAGAAATTTCGCCCTCGAAATTTACGTGACGTCTTCAGTATCTTAGAAACGGTGAGGATACCTCAACTTCATTTCAAATTCTAACTCTTGAGGTATAACCTTTGAGTGTCGAATGTGATCCTTCTTATCCACGCATCTCCTTATATGTTAAATCTTCTGCTATCTCGTCCGGTTCTAAATTAATTATGTGGTTCGGGTTGTCCACATATTTATGTAACATCGATACGTTCAAAACGTTATGAACACGTAACATACTTGGCGGTAAAACGAGTCTATAAGCCACAGCTCCTACTTAATCGAGGATGGATTTCAAATGGACCAATTAAATCGAGGGTTGAGATTTCCTCTCTTCGCCGATTCTTACTTCTAGAATAACGCCTCTTGAACCTTCTTCTTCACATTCATCACCCGGTGTGTGTAGCTATTGAAACGACTTTAACTTTATCGATTAAAGTCGATTCTACTCGTATATTCGTTATCTTTACGTGGGTCCCTAGAGTCTTTAACTCTATCTTCATCATTTGTAACTGCATACGATCTTCTACTCAACGCGTCAGCTACCACGTTCGCTCTTCCACAATAATATTGAATGGTATAATCGTAATCTTCAACAGCTCGAGCCAACGTCTTTGGCGTATGATACGTTTGTTTTAGTTGAAGAAATATTTGAGGGTTTAAGAAATGGGTTTTGTACTGGGGTCAATATAAAATTCGATTTCACGCTCTAAGGGTAGGCTAAGAAGTCTTCAAGAACATATCAAGAAATTTATTAACGATAGAAATATCATTCAAAACTGTGACTCTCATCCAAGACTTGGATAGTACGTCACATTAATACCTATCAACTTGCAATCGTCATTCATGACGTCTCCTACGAAAATTCTGGCTTCGGTGCATTCCACACAAGGAAGTCAACAACGAAAGGATCGGGGCTCTTTACTTATGGCTTGATATGATAGTGATTGACTTTAGTGGTTTGGTTGCATGAATTCGCATAACAGGTTGGTTAGGAATATGAAAGCTAATAACCTTACGAAAAGCATGATGAGTAGTTAACCAATCGATTCCTAAAATCACATCAAAGACAAGTATTTTTCAAAGAGATAAGATCGACAGGTAACGTGAAAGTGTCGATTTGAATCAAACAAGATTTATAAATAGTGGAGGTAATGAAGGTTTCTCCCAACTGAGTTTAAACATATATATCAAAGTCTAACTTCTCCGGAATTCACTTCAAACATTGAACACAACTAGGTGAAATAAAAGAGTGAGTAGAACCCCAGATCTAACATGGTATAGACTTACGTAAGAGTTTATGACTAACATACAAGTGATAATTTTATTCGTGTTCCTCGTCACAAAAAAAAAATAAAACGCTTCTTTAAACTACACGACTTTGGCTTGCTCGGGACATCCTTTGCATCACTATCCCAAATAGACTTGACTTCACCATACGATAAAATCAAGCTTAGGTGACCTTCTTTCCGCAATTAAAACACGCTTTGGATTGCTGCGTACAATTTGACGGATGTGTCCTCCCCGTCCGCATTTGAAACTATCTGACCGGTGGTCGTTCTTCTTCTTCTTTGAAACAGTCTTTGGTGCATTGCCTTTCCATCATTAGTGAACCTCCTCTTCTTGAAATTTCCACTTATTATCTTGGCCATGATTACCACCGTGGTTTCCATTCTTGGCATGATAATTTCCCCATGATGGTTATCATTGTTCAGATGACCGTTGCCATCGGTATGATTATTATCGTCGTTGTTGGTCGTTGCGCTTTTTGGTTGTCTTGACTCATTATCGCGCCTCCAATAACTGAGCCCTATTCACAACATCTGAATATAAACAAAGTTTGTGAGAAATGAGGTATTGACGTATATTAGATTTCAAACCTCGCAGAAACATTCGCATCATTCTTTCCTCATTATCGACCAAATGGGATGCAAACTGGGATAACTCCGCAAATTTAGCCTCGTACTGCGACATGGTCATATTATTTTGCTCTAGCTTGATAAATTCCACCTCCTTCATGTGATGAATACTTTCAGGAAAGTACTTGTCGTTGAACAATTCTTGAAATTTCTCCCAAGATATCTTGAGTGCGTCGAAAATGGTATGCGTTTACTGATTCCCACCAATGTCTCATTTCTTCACATGACATAAAGGTAGAAAAGGGAACCTTTTGCTCCTCGGAGCATCCCAAGACATCAAATATCTTGGTGATCTTCTTTAACCACGTCTCTGCCTTAAGTGGTTCTTGCTTTTCCAAAAACTTCGGTGGTCCCAGCTCCTTGAATTGCTTAACGGTGACCACCGTGGGTTGCCATTATTTTTACTGCATTATGAGCAGGGGCCGCCTTTCACCGATGTTGCGTGAATTCTTAAAACTCCTAAACGTCATCAGTCGTTCGTTAATTGATCGATGTTGTTATTTACGGAGGATTATCATCATCCTATCATTATCGTTCCGATTATTGATCTCATGGAGACTCAATGGTCTTCATGGCTCCATTGCTTATCTTAATATTTTCGGATGCCATTTTAAATATCGCCACAAAAAACAGGGTTAAATAACATATCACATATTATCTCTATATACTCGGACCAACCAATTAAATACCAAATAAACTTAGGTAGGTCATACTAAATGAAGGAATTCCCTGCCTCTCCCTCCTAGTTCTTGTCTCACATCTCACTTGGGATCATATCCTAAGCTTTGATATTAACCCCAATGGCGCCCCCAAAATAGGTATACATCACCCATCTTGAGTCGCCAAATACATGGTACAAAATACAAATACAATCTTTAATATACAACAAGAGAGAAATTGTGAGTTTTAATACAAATATTGTCTTCTGTATAATATCCACTCTCAAAATAAGTCCTCATTATATTTATTGTCACACTATTTAATGTAATAGTGAGGACTACTAATACTATCATCGGGATCGTCACTCCATTCCCCGACTATCTTTCCACGTTCTCATTTCACGAAGAGAATAAATTGAAAGAAAGAAGGTGAGCTCAACTAGCCCAAAGAAGAAATATTATGACTAAGATAGTGCGAATAAGTTATCATTAGTCTTCAACAATGTTAAACCGATAAAATACAATAGACATCAAGTTTAATCTGCAATGAACAAGCAATCCATTAAAAGAGTTAAGAGAGAATAAAATCTACTATCTTTTATGATTTAAAAGATTTTTCATCACTTTTATCTCCGGGGGACTCACTCAAAAATAATCCACATCATTAAATCATCCCCGCATTACATGTGCCAATGATATTCTTTAGTATCACGACCACGAATTATCCATGCACTACGGCCGAAGATAATTGTATTTTCATCAATCCATCCCCGATCACGCCATAAAACAATTCATCTTTGCACCTCGAATGAAGAGAATCCATAGCCATAATCATACCAAAAAATCGTCCATCAATACATTACGAGCCAATGAGGACTTTTTCCACATCATTTGTAACATTACGGTCATGATTATACCGAATAATCCCTGATCATAATCATACCAAGTCCATCTATGCACTACAGGCCACATATGACTTTCAAAAAAAAATATAAACATGAGGATGATGACAATGATATAAGAATTCAATAAAATAAGTTCACGAATTAATTTGTCCATGAACCAATAACGTCCAAATTGTCAACATGATACTTATTTGTAGAGTAAAATTCAAGAATGCTCAGAAGAATATTTCCATGAAAAGATACTGGATGAAGCGCAAATATCAAGGATATTCCACTAATTTCATAAAATATAGAAGTCAAAACTTTAATCAACTGAGTATAATAAAGAATGGAATAACAAATAAAATCACCATGCATGTGGTACTTCGTATAGACATGTTATTCCAACAGAATAATAATAACGAAAACCGTGTCAAAGTAAATTTGCACCGACAGGATGTTCCAACGAGAATAATAAAGATCGAACCAGTCCGTAAAAACATGCATAAAGATATCCCAATAGAATAATAAAGATTTTAACGAGTCCGGTGTAAAACACACGACGAGGATATTCAAATGAATAATAAAAGCGAACGAACCAGTCCTGTAAAACACACGATAGGATATTCCAAATGTAATAATAAAGACGAAATAATAGAAGAATGTCACCAAGTATAGGGTAATCATAGATACAAAAGTTATTCCAACAAAATAATAAAGAATGGAATAACGTAAGAATTTCACCAAGTATAGTGTAGTTCACAGCGTATATAGGTTATTCCAATGTAATAAAGAATGGAATAACAGAAGAATTTCACCAAGTATAGGGTAGCTCAGCGTATCTGAGTTATTCCAATGAATAATAAAGAATGGAATAATGTAAGAATTTCACCAAGTGTAGTGTGGCAGCGGCATATATAGGTTATTCCAACAAAATAATAAAGAATGGAATAATGTAAGAATTTCACCAAGTATAGGGTAAATTACATTATCTGAGTTATTCCAATGAATAATAAAGAATGGAATAACAAAAGTTCTCTTCATGAATACAAAATAAATAATACCTTTTACTTGGTAGAACAAATAATATCCTTTACCGTAGTAAAAGAAACTTGATATCGAGATGGTGAGTAAGCGAGATACTCTTCTTCTTTCTCTCTATAATTTCTCTCTGTAGTTTCGGTGAATTCATAAGAAAATAATGAAGGAATGAGCTTCTATTTATAGAAGAATGGATCGATAAGAATTAATTCATGAAACTCCAGATTGATTTATTTTAATCTGATGATTCCATAATTAAAGCAAAATCTTTTAAATAAAATATAATATATTCTATTTATTGTCTAATAAAACGAATAACTTTATAAAAGTATTTTGTTTTATATAAAAAAGATTTTACTATGCAAAATACTATACAACACTATCACAGTCTACTATACAACACTATGCATAATAAAATATAATATAATCTAATTATTGTCTAATAAAACGAATAACTTTATAAAAGTATTCTGTTTTATATAAAAAGATTTTACTATTAGCCTAATAAAATGAATAACTTTATAAAAGTATTCTGTTTTATATAAAAAGTGTTTCTATTTTATTACGTTAATAATACTAATAAAACAAAACTGAGTGACTTATCACATAAGCATCAATAATCAATATCGTGTCTTTCTTACGCAACCACGCCGACATTCTTTTTTTACTACCGAGTAGTTTAACAATATTAACGGTAAAACTTCCGTCGTTATTTTTAATAAAATATTTTTGTCGTTTTCTCAATCCGACAATAATTTCGTTTTGGGGTCCACCAATGATTGTACCTTCATACGGATATTCCCTGACAAAAAGAATATTTCTCGACCAATCGAATATAATATGACAACTTGCATACTTTGCAAAATTTGTAAATATTACCCACAACTATAACATTATCACAAATTCATACCATAATATTAAAAAAAATCGAGAAATTTAAATCTTTATTTATAAAATCTGGGTTTTACATATAATGTTTGGTTGAATTGTTAGAACAATTTGATTATAGAGGACGACGAATATTAGTTTTTGTACAAGGAAATTAAAGTTTAATATTGTTAGAATAAAAGGGTAGTATTGAATTTAAGATTAAGAGTAGGAAATTTTAGTCCTAATTTGTGAAAATAGAAAAATGTTTAAAGAATGGGTAAAGTGTGGTTATTTTAAAATGTTTTTGTAGAATACTTTTGGATGTTATTAATGTGAAAATTTATGTACAGGAAAAAGGGGTTTAATAAAAGGTTGATCGGAGAAAGCTTGGCTGACTCTAAGATGGTTAGGGGTGAAGATACATCATTGACTTCGGATGTGAAGTCGGGAAATATGGTTTTCGAACCTATTCTAGAGGAAGGAGTTTTCCGGTTTGATTGCTTCCGTTGATGATGATAAATTGCGGTGTTTCCAAGCCTTTCTTTTGTTAATCCGTAAGATAGGGACATGCATTTACGAGTAATGCTCTCTGTTGATCACCGCTTGATGTGTCAAAGTTGTAGTTCGTTCCTCTTGATGCAATGTTTTTCCGTCGTTGATTCTAGAGTAATGCTCATTTTAATAACAAATTGCTCATTCTTGGTATTTTTAAAGAATGTCAAGGTAGTACTTGCAAGAATATACATTCTTGATATTTAAACTATCAATTTATCTATTGTCAGTTGCCCTCAAGGTTGTAATTTTTGTTCTATGCTGAAATAATAACTATTATGTTTTGATTGTATATATGAGTATATTAGATAGTTGAACTTATTAATGTTGCTTAATATAGAATGTATTATGTTTTTGTTGTTTTTGTGTTTTTGTTCTAACAAATAATATAATTAGCTTTTCCAACTAGCCCGTGTATTGCACAGGCTACCAACTAGTTGTGATAAAAGGAAGAAGCTCGTGAATGAAAATGAAAATAGAAGTACAGTTTAAGAATTTTTTTTGAGTCATTTAAGTATAAATTTAGATGACAAACTTGAAGAAAATGTATTATTTTAGACATTTATCATTAAAAAATAACAAATAGGAGTCTTTAACGAAGAGAGTATTAGTCTATAATGGAAAATGTGCTCAATTTATTTATGTATAATATCAGAGGGATTTTTAGTTTATAGAATAATTAATTAATTTTTAGGTACGTGTATGAATTTTATTTTTTTAATAGTTCAAAAAAAATTTGTTTATGTTATAAAACTTTAGCAAAGTATGTAAAGATATTCTTATAATTGTTGCATAAATTTAGAGAGAATAAGTAAGAGAAAAGAGAGAGAAATTCTTCAGAGAAATTTTATCTGAGAAGTTCATCTATTTCCTTCGGTTTCCTTTCCTTATATAGGCAAGCAGAAGAGTCACGGGGAGGAGGAAGGAATTCACGGGTGAGAAAGGGAGTGCATCACGAGAGGAAGAAGAAAATGAGGGGGAGAGCATTGAGATTACCTCACATGAAGGGAAAAGGGAAAGGGGTTTCCTCTTGAGTAGGCAATCAACTTATAACACTTCCCCTGATTTTCTACGATAGAAGATTATGTCTCATTAAAAACTTTGTTAAAAAACCCAGTGGAAAAAACTTAACGAAGGGAAAAATAGTACATATCTTTTACATAAATATCTTTTAATTGACTGCCTCGTTAAAACCTTGTCAGGAAAAACCCATTGGGATAAAAACCATGACTGAGGAAAAAGAGTACAGTCTTTCCCTCAAAAGTAATTCATTACTCCTTGATGAAATGTTGTCATAAGTCTTTCAGTCGACATATTCCGATCCTTTTTCGAAGTTTTGCAAATGTTGCATTTGGTAGCGACTTTGTGAATAAGTCGGCTAGATTACCACATGATCGAATTTGATGCACATCTATATCACCCTTCTTTTGTAGCTCATGTGTGAAAAAGAATTTAGGTGAAATGTGTTTTGTTCTATCTCCCTTGATCATGTGCCCTCCTTTAAGTTGATCAATATATGTAGCGTTATCCTCATACAAAATTGTAGGAATGTCTTTGATTGATGGTAATCCATATAATTTTTGAATATGCTGAATAATTGATTTCAACCAAACACATTCTCTGTTTGCTTCATGTATAGCGAGAATCTATGAGTGATTTGAAGATGTAGCTGTCATGGTTTGCTTTGTGAATTTCCAGGATATAGTCGTGTCACAATATGTAAATACATAACTTGTTTGTGATCTTCCATTGTGTGGATCTGATAAATATCCTGCATCGACATATCCAACCAATCCCAACGTTGAATCTCTTGGATAAAATAACCCAAGATCTATACTTCCACGAAGGAATCTCAAAATGTGTTTAATCTCATCCCAATGTCTCTTAGTCGGAGAAGAACTGTATCTTGATAACAAGTTGACAGCAAAAGTAATATCAGATCGTGTACAGTTTGTAAGATATATAAGATGTAAGACCCCAGCTTTTATGAATAAAAATGAATTTTTTATAAATATCATTTTTGAATATTATGGAATAAATTTGATATAATATTATAGTTGTGGATAATATTTACAAATTTTGCAAAGTACGCAAGTTGTTATATAATATTCGATTGGTCGGGGAATATTCGTTTTAACAGGGAATATTCGTACGACGACACAATCATTGGTGGACCCCACAACGGAATTATTGTCTGATTGAGAAAACGACAAAAATATTTTATTGAAAATAACGGCGGAAGTTTTACCGTTAATACTGTTGAACTACTCGGTAGTAAAAGTACAATAATATGCGTGGTTGCATAGTAGCACACAGTATTGATTATTGATGCTTACGTGAGAAGTCATTCAGTTTTATTTAATTATTGTCGATATTTTATATATTACTAAATCAATAATTGAGATGATAGGTTTATTAATATTATTATTTTCAATATTAACGATGTCTAGAAGTTCTGCCAAGGAGAGGTTTGGTCACCTAATTGCGCGCCAATAGGGAGAAATCCTTATTGAAAAGCCCCCTCTTTTCTGGGAACGACCTGGTCGATTAATAGTGTAAATAGTAATAATGATGATGAAGTTTTGTTTTATTAGTCTTATTAATGTAATAAAACAAAAAAGCTTTTTATATAAAACAGAATACTTTTATAAAGTTATTCGTTTTATTAGGTTAATAGTAAAATTATTTTATATCAAACAGAATACTTTCATAAAGTTATCTATTTTATTAGACAATAATTAGAATATATTATATTTTATTATGTATAGTGTTTGCATAGTGCCTGTGTAAGACCCCGAATTTTATGAAATAAAAGTATTCAATTTTTATATTTAGTAAATAGATTAAATTGATAAAAGATTAAAGTTGAGAGTGATATATGTAAAATTTTCAAAATAAGCAACTGGTTATAAAATATTCATTTTTTTCGGGGAATATCCGTTTGGTCGTGGAATATTCTTGTTGGTTTGAATATTTGTACGACAACAAGAACCTTCCGCCATACCCCATAACGGATAAATATTGGATGACGAAAACGACAAATATGAGTTTTTATAAATGACCAGCGTAGTTATTCTATCAGTTATCTTGTTGAAATACTCGGTGGTTAAAACACAGTAGCACACGGTATTGCACTAATTATTGATTCTTACGTAAGAAGGCATTACTCAATAATTGTTACAGTAATTACTATTCAATATTTTATTTTATTGATTCAATAATTACTACGTTGATATTTTATATTATTGTTTTTTCAATAATTGTCACGGCACAGTATTTTCCATTATCGGATCAATAATTCATATTATTTGGATAATATTATTAGATAGTATTATTGGCAATGTCTAGAAAGTTCTGTCAAGGAGAGGTTTGGTCATCTGATTGCGCACCATTAAGGAGAAATTCTTATTGAAAGCCCCTCTTTCTCGAACCGCTCGGTTTGTCGATATTGTGATTCATAATATTATTTGTGAATAATTAATTATTGATTTATATGTTAAGGAAAATATTCATTTTATGTGGTAATAGATGGAGAAAGTTTTTAATATGACAATTGTTAAAAATTGATATTTTATCTTTTCTGATAAAATATATTATTATATTACAGTAATATAATAATGGTGATATTTTTACAATGAATGTGTAATATATGAATAAATGAGGAAGAAGAGTAGTTTTGTTGCATTAAATGCTAAACACATGTTTTATGTGTTACAAAAAATGTTTAACACATGTTAAACATGTTGGTGGACACAAATTTTGACTGAAATTTGATTATAGCTTGTAAAATAGTCCGTTTATGGATTTCAGTCAATTTTTGTTTAGAATTTGGAATAACTTTCTTCTGTAAAGTTGTAGATAATGGGATTTCCTATGGAAAAGACATGAGGTTTGAATTTTTCTGACAAAAGGGCTATTTATTATGAATTATTGAAGTTCCGAAGTTCTGAAATAATTGATTTTTGGAAGTTTTAATTATTATTTTGAAGAAAAACGTTTTTTGTCATCTCACATGTGTTATGAATGAGTTGAAATCAGATTCCTTGGTGGTGGGCTTGAATATTTGGTAAATATTATTATTTTATTAAATTTTCTACTTTGGTGTTCTAAGCAATTTCCTATAAATAGGGTGCTTAGGTTAAAATTAAAAATCACACCAGAAACTGAAGTTTTCTCTTTATTTCTCTCTCTCTATATTGAGCGTATTCTTGAGAGTATTTTGATACTTTGAGTATTGTTATACGGTGCAAGTTCCCTTCAACACTATATTCAGAATTTCAGTTAGAAGTACTGTCTTTTTGAGATAAGGGGTGTTATTTTCTTTTGTAAATGATATTATTTCTTCAATATCATTATGCCAAAATAGTGATATAAACTTTTTATCAAATTTAAAACTTTTTGTGTCGGGGTTACTGTAAGACCCCAAATTATTAATAAATAAAATTTAAATTCCTCTATTTATTATTTTGAAATAATAAGGGTTGATTTGATTAATGTGGATAGTTATGGGTAAAATACGCAAATATTTCCAATAAGCAAGTGGTTATAAAATATTTGTCTGGTCGTGAAATATTCTTAACTCGTTTAGGGAATATTCGTATGACGGCAAGCAAAATTTTCCAATGGGCCTCATAACTGAAAGCGATTGGATGAAGAAAACGACAAGATAAGTTGTTTATAAATAACTACGTAGTTGTTACCAGTAATACTTTAAAATACTCGGTGGTTAAAACACAAGAAGATACTTGTATTGCACCAATTATTGATTCTTACGTAAGAAGGCTACTCAATAATTGTTACAAAGAATTATCTTATCAAGATTTTATTGATTCAATAATTCACGCATTGATATTTTATATTATCGTTATTTCAATAATTGTCATTACACAGTATTTTCCATTATCGGAGCAATAATTCATATTATTGGATAACATTGTTGGCAATGTCTAGAAAGTTCTGTTTAAGGAGAGGTTAGGTCATCTAATCATGCGCCAAGTAAGGAGAAATCCTTATTGGAAAGCCCTCTATCCCGGGAAACTACCGGTTGTCGATGTTGTGATTCTATAATATTATTTGTGAATAATTAATTATTGATTTATATGATGAGGAAAATATTGATTTTATGTGGATATAGATGGAGAAAATTTTTAATGAGACAATTGTTAAAAATTAATATTTTATCTTTTTCTGATAAAATAATTTATTTAAATATATTATTATATTTTAATAATATAATAATGGTGATATTTTTACAATGAATATGTGATATATGAGTATACGAGGAGGAAGAGTATTTTTGTTACAATAAATGTTTAAAACATGTTAAACATGTCGGTGGACCCCATTTCTTGACTGAAATTTGATTATAGCTTGTAAAATCACCCGTTTATGGATTTCGGTCAATTTCTGTTTGGAATTTGGAAATATTTTCTTCTGCAAAGTTGTAGAGAATTGAATTTCCTATAAAAAGTCGCGAGATTCAAATTTTCTGACAAAAGGGCTATTTGTTATGAATTATTGAAGTTCCGTAGTTCCGAAATAATTGATTTTTGGAAGTTTTAATTATTTATATCAACAAAAACGTTTTTCAAATATTTGTGGGCATCTTTAACATGTGCTTGATGACTGAAATCAGTTGGTGCTTAGGTTAGAATTAAAAATTACACCGAATACTGAAGTTTTCTCTCTATTTCTCTCTCGATATATTGAGCGTATTCTTGTGAGTATTTTAATACTTTAAGTGTTGCTATACGGTACAATTTCAATTTATAGCCTATATCCAGTGTTTCAACTAGAAGTACTGTCTTTACAAGGTAAGGGATATTATTTTCTTCATGAATGATATTATTTTCTTCAATATCATTATCTTAAAAATATTGATCCAAGTTTTATCAAATTTGGAGCTTTTGGTATCTGAGTTTCTTATTCACGATACTCAAGACTATTCACGATACAACACTATTCACGAATACGACACTATTTCACGTAAAAGTTAAATTTTTGTTTTTGTCCAAAATATCTATTATGGATACTAAACTTTGATCAGATCCATATTTTGATCATTCTCGAATTTTATTCCACTATGATTATTATTGAGGTATTCTTGATACGAATAAACCTAAATACTGAATCCTTAATATTTATTCTTTTGTTTCATTGGATTCTTTTTCTTTAAAATATTTTTCATCATCCTTAGTCCTAAATGATGATAAGCATCGAATATCTTTATCTACAAAGGCAAAAGATGGTTGATTTTCTTATGAATATCTTTGGCTCAGTAGTGCAAAGATGAACAGTGTTGAGATGAACATGACTAATCGAATGATGAATATCTTTGGCCCAGAAGTGCAAAGATGAATATTTGATTCAAAATGTATATTGATTGATGTTACAGGATAAATATTGATGATGAACTTTTAAATTCATAGATATTAGTAGATTTCATTCTCTACTTAACTCTTCTATGAATTATTATTTCACTGCGAATATTGATCCGAAACTTGTTGTCTCATTATATTCTATCGATTTTTCCTGCTGAGGACTAACGATAATTTGTTCTATATTATCTTAGTCATAATATTCTTTACCGGGCTAGTTGAGCTCACCCTTTTCCTTGTTGTTCCATTTTTCTTCTCGTGAGGCTAGAATGTAGTGAGTGACAGTTGAAGTGTGGAATGATGGTTCTAGAAAGTTGTCTTAGTAGTCCTCACCATTTTTGTAAAATAAAGTTTCAATAATTTTAATGAGGACTTATTTGGTCAGGATATTGTCTGAAAGATAATATTTATTTTTAAACTCACAGTTTTTATATTGTATTAATAAAGTTGTAGTTGTTTTTGTACCATGTATTTGACAACTCAGAATGGGTGATGTATACCTATTTTGGGGGCTTCACAGTTGGTATCAGAGCTTAGGGATATGATCTCCATGCGAGATCGGGAATAGAGCTAGAGGGAGAGACGAGTAAATCCTTCGCTATTGTGTCCTACCTAAGCTTATTTGTTGGTTGGTCATAATATAGGGGTATTATGTGATTTGTTAATCTGTTTAATTAACCCTGGTTTTATGGCAGTATTTAAGAATGGCAATTAAGAACGTTAACAGTGGAGTAAATGAGACCGTGGAGACGCCTGTACTCACAAATGAGGAAAACGTGCAACAGGCTGGCAATGTTCCTCTTGTGAACAACGACCCTGAGTAGATGATGAATGACGAGATGTTTAGAAGCTTCTTGTAGTTCATGCAAAATCGACATTTAGGGAGACACGCGCACAAAATATGTGGAAATGATAACAACGCACGATTTGTCACAATTGCAAGCAGCTTCAAAGAGTTGGGACCACTGCATTCAGGAAAGCCGGATCCGATTAAGCGCGAGACGTGGGTCAAACAAATTACCAAGTTATTCGATGTCTTGGGATGCACGGAGGAATGTAAGGTTCCATTCGCTACTATTATGTTTCAGAATGAGGCAGACATCAGGGGAATCTATGAAGCGTACCCACCCACCAAGTACCGCCAAAGATGTCTTGGGAGACGTTTTCAGAACTTTTCAATGACAAGTATTTCCTCAAGTATTCGGCTATACGAAGGAAGTGGAGTTCATTAGACTAGAACAAAACAACATGACGGTGTCCCAAAGACGAGGCAAAGTTTGCAGAGTTATCCGTGCTCAGAACTCATTTGGTGGAGAATGAGGAACGTATGACGCAGATGTTTCTTAGAGGTTTGAAACCCAAGATACGCCAAGATCTCATTTCTCATAAATTTTCTCTATTCAGATGTTGTCAACGGGGCTCAATTATTAGAAATGAGATAACGAAAGTACGGTCAACCGAGAGACCACAAAACAGGATCATACCCGAGATAGCGGTCAACAAAACAACGATAACCATAACCCGAGAAAGAAAAAAAAAGACGGACAAAATGGTAACCACCCCGGTGGTAATCATGGCCATGAAAATAAAAGTTGAGTGAGGGGGGGATTTTAAAAGAGGAGATTTAAAAATGACAATGCGAAGACGCCAAAGACCAAAGAAGAATCGGTTCTAAGGAGGAGAACGACCACCTATCGATGCTACAAATGTTTGGAAAGAGGGACATATCATTGAACTACCCACAACAGTTCAAGGTATGCTATAATTATGGAAAGGAAGGACATATCGCCGAGATTGTACGGTGGAATGAAACCTAGTTCAATGGGAAGGTGACTCAAAAGGTCGCCCTCGGAAAAGTCAAAGTCAATCGGTTCTCGAAGAGCGTTTGTTGTGACGGTCAAAATGCGAGGAACCCAAACGAGGTGATCACGGTAAATAATCATAAATTCTTGTGAAGTTTATACTTTTACTAGATACCTGCTTACCCATTCATTTATCTCTCCTACTTGTGCTTTACGCTTAAATTTGACTCCGTAAAATTAGACTTTGACTTGTCTGTGGAAACTCCGTTAGAGAAAACTTTCATCACATCCACTGTTTATAAGTCTTGTTTGATCCAAGTTGGCACCATCACATTACTTGTTGACCTTATCTCTTTAAAGATACTTGCTTTTGATGTAATTTTGGGATTGATTGGTTAACTACTCATCATGCCAAAATTGAATTTTTTTTATAAGGTTGTTAGTTTTTATATTCCTAATCAACCTGTTGTACGAATTCAAGCAACTAAACCATTAAAATCAATCGCTGTCATATCTGGTCATAAAGCTATTCGTTTATTGAAAAATGGATGTCAAGCTTTCTTAACCCATGTTATGGATTTGAATAAAGGCACGCCAAATTTGAATAATATTCTCGTTGTTATTGACTTTCCGATGTATTTCTGAAGAACTTCTCGCCTACCCCCTAACGTGAAGTTGAATTCTTTATCGATCTTGAGCTTTGGTAAAAGCCCATTTCTAAAACCCCATATCGAATGGCTCTATTGAACTTCAGGGAGTTAAAGGTCCAACTACAAGAGTTTTTGGACATCGGTTTTATTCGGTCCTAAGACATCTCCTCGGGGTGCTCTCGCTTTATTCAGTAAAAAGAAAGACGGAGTATGCGACTTTGTATTGACTACCGGGAATTGAACCATGTCACTATAAGGAATAGGTATCCGCTACCTCGTATTGATGACCTGTTTGACTAGTTGTAAGGAGCACAATTCTTTTCAAAAACTGATCTTCGTTCTGGATATCATCAGCTAAAGATTAGAACTGAGGATATTCTAAAGACTGCCTTCAGAACTCAGTACGGGCATTATGAATTCTTAGTCATGTCTTTTGGATTGACTAATGCTCCTGCGGCTTTCATGGATATGATGAACCGAGTATTCAAGGAATATTTCGATCAGTTTGTTGTTGTCTTTATTGATGACATCCTCATATATTCCAAAAGTCGTGAAGATCATGAGCGCCATTTGAATTTGGTACTCCAAAGGCTTCGTGAAAACAAGTTATATGCCAAGTTAAAGAAATACGAGTTCTGGCCTAAGGAAGTAGCATTTCTTAGGCACGTGGTGTCAAAATATGGAGTATCTAATGACCCTTGCCAAGATTGAAGCAATACAAAGTTGGAGCAAATCAAGACGATCAAGACGTAGCTCGGGCTTAATTTGGTTATTATCGGAGATTCGTGGAAGGGTTTTCTCGAATCGCTATCTCCGTTAACTCAATTGACTTTAAGGATACAAAATTGTATGGAGCGAAGAATGCGAGAAGAGTTTCCAAGAGTTTAAGAGAGACTTATTTCTAAGACTTGTTCTAACAATACCATCCGGTTCGGATGGATTTGTTATCTACAAATGATGCTTCAGCAAAAGGGGTTAGGATGTGTTCTCATGCAACGCGGGAAAGTCATAGCCTATGCCTCGACAACTTAAAGAATATGAGAGGAATTATCCTACTCATGATCTAGAGTTAAGCAAAGCTCGTTTTCCGCTAAAAGATCCGGAGGCACTATCTATATATGGGAGAAAGTGGAGATATATTCGCACCATAAAAGTCTCAAATATTTCTTCACTCAAAAAACTCAACTCAACACGCGGCAAATGACGCTGGCTCGAGCTATTGAAAGACTACGACCACACTATTCAATACCATCCCGGAAAAGCAACGTGGTAAATTGACGTGATCGAGTAGTAAGATCATATGCGGAAAAAGTGCGATGTTGTTAACACAAAGGCCTATTTTGTGTGATTTACAAAAGATGAGAATAGAATTCAAGACTCGGGGACCCATGCAATGATGTCAAGATATCGTATAGAACCAACTTTAATCGAAAAAGTTAAAGTTGCTCAATCCACGTAATCTTGAAATGATGCGTCACGATGAAGAAGAAAGTGCAGAAGCGTGCTATTCCGTAAGCAAAGAATCGATGAAGAAGGAATACTTGAGTCCATTCCGAATTTGTGTTCTAACGATTCGATTTGAAGTGAAAGATCATGATGGAGGCATACAATACACCATTTGCAATCCATCTCGAAAGTACCAAAATGTATCGTGATCTTCGACACATACATTTTGGTGGAACAATATAAAGAGAGAGATTGCAAAGTTTATCTCGATGTGTTTAACTTGTCAACGTGTAAAGGCGGAGCATCAAGTGCCTAAGGGTCCATTGCAACCACTTGAGATTCCGAAATGGAAGTGGGAACACATTACCATGGATTTTGTTACGGGTCTTCCTACGGTTTCTCAAGGATAAATGCTATTTGGGTTATTGTTGATAGATTAACCAAGTCTGCTCATTTCTTGCCGATACGGGAGACTTATTTCCTTGAACGTCTTGCTCGTATGTACGTAAATGAGATTGTGAGGTTGCATGGCATGCCAGTATCCATAGTTTCGGATCATGACCCAAGATTCAATTTAAGATTTTGGGTTAGCTTGCAAAAAACTATGGGTACGAATTTACGATTTAGTTCAGCATACCATCCTCAAACGGACAAACAATCAGAGAGGACTATTCAAACTCTTGAAGATCTATTAAGACTCTGTATCCTAGATTTCAAGGGCGGTTGGGATAAGTATTTTCCATTGATGGAATTCTCCTACAACAACAGTTATCAGGCAAGTATAGGTGCAGCTCCATTCGAAGCATTGTATGGACGAAAGTGTCGTTCTCCAATATGTTGGAATGAGGTGGGTGAAGCAACATTGTTGGGACCCGAGTTGGTACGTATAACTACGAAAAAGATCCAAATGATTCGACAACGTATACAAACGACACAAGATCGACAAAAGAGTTATACGGATCTTCATCGAAAGGACGTAGAATTTAGTATTGGGGATCATGTATTGTCATGAGTTTGTTCCACGGAAGGGAGTTACAAGATTTGGAAAACGAGGAAAGCTCAATCCACGATTTATTGGTCCATTTCGATTCTTGACCGAGTAGAAAATGTAGCCTATAGACTCGCGTTACCTCCAAGTATGTCTCGTGTTCATAATGTTTTTATATATCCGTGCTTCATAAACATGTGAAAGACCCGAACCACGCTATTGAAAGTTAGAACCGGATGAGATAAATGAAGACTTAACGTCACGAGGAGGTACCTGTCAAGATCTTGGATAGGAAGGAGCATGTCTTACGCATGAAGGTCATACCACAAGTTAAAGTTTTGTGGAGAAACCATGCTATAGAGAAAATGACCTGGGAGTTGGAAACGGAAATGAAAGCAAGGTATCCTCACCTTTTCAAAACACCATGTACGTACGTCAATTTCGAGGACGAAATTTCATAAGGAAGGGAGGTTGTAAGACACTAAATTATTAATAAATGAAATTTAAATTCCTCTATTTATTATTTTGAAATAGTAAGGGTTGATTTGATTAATGTGGATAGTTATGGGTAAAATACGCAAATATTTCAAATAAGCAAGTGGTTATAAAATATTTGTGTGGTCGTGGAATATTCTTACTGTCAGGGAATATTCGTACGACGGCGCAGCCTTGTGTGGTCCCCATAACGGAAAGCGATTGGATGAATGAAACGACAAGTATAATTTGTTTATAAATAACGGCTTAGTTGTTACCGTTAATATTGTTAAAATACTCGGTGGTTAAAACACAGTAGCACACGGTATTGCACCAATTATTGATTCTTACGTAAGAAGGCACTACTAATTAATTGTTACAGTAATTACTGTTCAGTATTTTATTTTATTGATTCAATAATTGCTACATTGATATTTTATATTATTGTTGTTTCAATAATTGTCATTACACAGTATTTTCCATTATCTGAACAATAATTCATATTATCCTAATAATATTATTGAATAATATTGTTGGCAATGTCTAGAAAGTTCGCATTCCAAGGAGAGGTTAGGTCATCTAATTGCGCCTTAGTAAGGAAAAATCCTTATTGAAAGCCCTCTATCCCTAACTACCTACCGTTTATCGATTGTGATTCGTAATATTATTTGTGAATAATTAATTATTGATTTATATGATGAGGAAAATATTGATTTTATGTGGATATAGATGGAGAAAATTTTTAATGAGACAATTGTTAAAAATTAATAATTTATCTTTTTCTGATAAAATAATTTATTTAAATATATTATTATATTTTAATAATATAATAATGGTGATATTTTTACAATGAATATGGGATATATGAGTATATAAGGAGGAAGAGTATTTTTGTTACAATAAATGTTTAAAACATGTTAAACATGTCGGTAGACCCCATTTCTTGACTGAAATTTGATTATAGCCTCTAAAATAGCCCGTTTGTGGATTTCAATCAATTTCTGTTTGGAATTTGGAAAAAATTTCTTCTGCAAAATTGTAGAGAATTGAATTTCCTATAAAAAGTTGCGAGATTCAAATTTTCTGACAAAAGGGCTATTTATTATGAATTATTGAAGTTCCGTAGTTCCGAAATAATTAATTTTTGGAAGTTTTAATTATTTATATCAACAAAAACGTTTTTCAAATATTTGTGGGCATCTTTAACATGTGCTTGATGACTGAAATCAGTTGGTTCTTAGGTTAAAATTGAAAATTACACCGAATACTAAAGTTTTCTCTCTATTTCTCTCTCGATATATTGAGCGTATTCTTGTGAGTATTTTAATACTTTGAGTGTTGCTATACGATACAAGTTCAATTTATAACCTATATCCAGTGTTTCAACTAGAAGTACTGTCTTTACAAGGTAAGGGATATTATTTTCTTCATGAATGATATTATTTTCTTCAATATCATTATGCTGAAATATTGATCTGAAGTTTTTTATCAAATTTAGAACTTTTGGTGTCGGGGTTACTATTCACGTATACGGCATTATTCACGTATACAACACTATTCACGAATACGGCACTATTCACAGAAAAGTTAAAATTTTCATTTTTTTCCAAAATATCTATTATGGATACTAGCTTTGATTGTATCCATGTTTTGATCATTCTTGAATTTTACTCCACTATGATTATTATTGAGGTATTCTTGGACATGGATAAACCGAAATACGAATCCTTAATATTTATTCTTTTGTTTCACTGGATTCGTTTTCTTTAAAATATTTTTCATCATCCTCACTCCTAAATGATGATGTTAATCAATATCTTTGCTTGTAGTGCAAAGATGGTTGATTTTCTTATGAATATCTTTGGCCGTAGAAGCGAAGATGATGAAATGTCGTTGAGATGAACATGACCAACTGATGAATATCTTTGGCCTGTAGTGCAAAGATGAATATTTGATTCAAGATGTATATTGATTGATGTTACAGGGATAAAAATACTGACGATGGACTTTTAAATTCATAGATTATAGTAGGTTTCATTCTCTACTTAACTCTTCTATGAATTATTATTTCTGCTGCGAATATTGATCTGAAACTTGTTGTCTATTATATTCTATCAGATTTTTCCCTGTTGAGGACTAACGATAATTTGTTCTATATTATCTTAGTCATAATATTCTTTACTGGGCTAGTTGTGCTCACCATTTTCCTTGTTGTTCCATTTTTCTTCTCAGGAGGCGTGAATGTAGCGAGTACGAGTCGGGGTGTGGAATGATGGTTCTAGAAAGTTGTCTTAGTAGTCCTCACCATTTTTGTAAAATAAAGTTTCAATAATTGTAATGAGGACTTATTTGGTTGTGGGATATTGTCTGTAAGACAATATTTGTAATTAAACTCATGATTTAAGTGTTGTCATATTTTGCACGACAAATGTATTAATAAAGTTGTAGTTGTTTACATATTATGTTATTGACGACTCTAAAATGGGTGATGTATACCTATTTTTGGGCGCCACAAACCGTGATAAGGTTTTTGCATATTAAAATCTTTTTATATAAAAATGTAATACTTTTATAAAGTTATTCGCTTTATTAGATTATAAATAGAATATATTATATTTTATTTAAAAGATTTTGCTTTAAATATGGACCGTCCGATTAAAATTAAATCAATATGGACCGTCATGAATTAGTTACTTCAAATTCCATTCTTCTATAAATATAAGCTCATTCCTTCATTATTTTCTTACTTAATTCATCAAACTGTAGAGAGAAACTATAGAGAGAAAGAAGAAAAGTATTCTCGCTACTTCACTACTACTACATCCAAAGATTTTCTTCTTAAGGTAAGGGATATTATTTGTTGTACTCGTAAGGGGTATTATTTCTTTTGTATTCATAAGAGAACTTCTATTACTTCATTCTTTATTATTCTGCTGAATAACTCAGATACGCTGCCACCCCTATACTTGGTGAAATTCTTCATTATTCTCGCTGGAATATCCTCGTCTGCATGCATTTTACGCTGCACTGGTTCCGCTTTTTTATTATTCTCGTTAGAATATCCTCATACTCATCGTTTTCACGCCGGACCGGTTTCGCCTTTTTATTATTCTCATTGGAACATCCCGCTTGGCAATTTATTTCGGCTCCGACTGTTCCGTTATTTAGTATTCCGTTGAATAACATGTCTATCAAGTACCGCATTTACATGGTGATTTTTGTTGTTATTCCATTCTTTATTATTCATTTGGAACATCCTCGCTTGCGTGAATTTCGCCTTTACCGGTTCCGTTATTTATTATTCTTGGGATAACCTCGTCTATGCAAGTACCGCATGTATGGTGATTTCTTTTGTTATTCCATTCTTTATTATACTACTTGGCTAAAGTTTTGACTTCTATACTCCATGAAATTAGTGGAATATCCTTGATATTTGCGCTTCATCTAAAGATCTTTTCATGGAAATATTTTTCCGAGCATTCTTGAATTTTACTCTCAAAAGAAGTATCATGTTTGACAATTTGGACGTTATTAGTTCTTGAATAAATTAATTCCTAACTTGTTTTATTGAATTCTTATATCATTATCATCATCCTCATGTTTATATTTTTTTTTGAAAGTCATCTCATGGCACAGTAGTGCATAGATGGACTTGGTATGATTATGACCGCTATTTTTCGGTGTAATCATGACCGTAATGTTACAAATGATGTGGTAAAAGTCCTCATTGGCCCGTAGTGAATTGATGGACAATTGTTGGCATGATCACTTAATTGATGAATATACTAATATCCTCGCCCGTAGTGCATGGATAATTTATGGTCGTGATACTAATGAATATCCTCGGCCGTAGTCAGTGGGATGATGTGAATTATTTATTAAGTCGAGTCCCAAATGATAAAAGTGATGAAAAATCTTTAAATCATAAAAGATAGTAGATTTTATTCTCTACTTGACTCTTTTAATGGATTGCTTGTTTCACCGCAGCTTAAACTTGATGTCTATTATATTTTATCGCTTTAACATTGTTGAAGACTAATGATAATTTATTCGCATTATCTTAGTCATAATATTTCTTCTTGGGCTAGTTGAGCTCACCTTTTCTTTCACCGTTCTCTTTAGGAAATGAGAACGTAGCTGTGACTAATCGGCGAACGAGTGTATGACTATCCCGAGATGGTGTCTTAGTATTCCTCACTATTCTATAAAATAGTGTGATAATAAATGTAATGAGGACTTATTCTGAGAGTAGATATTGTCTAGAAGATAATATTTGTATTAAAACTCACAGCTCTTGTTGTATATTTAAGATTGTATTTGTATTCTGTACCATGTATTTGGTGACTCAAGATGGGTGATGTATGCATATTTTGGGGGCGTCACATAATAGCACCTATTACACTTAGGTATGGAACTTCAGGTCCAAGAACTTCTTCCATTGCACTTAGGTATGAAACTTCAGGTCCAAGAACTTCTTTCCCACTTTCTAGAGGCCGAAATGGATCTTTATCAACTTCTAAAGATCGAACAACCATCGGGGTAGTCAAAGGATGAGCTTTATCCATATGAAAACGACTGAGAATCTTTTCAGCATACGTGGATTGATGAACAAAAAAAAATTTCAGATGCTAAAAGCTCCACCTGTATTCCCAAATAGAATTTTGTCTTTCTAAGATCTTTCATTTCAAATTCATCTTTTAAATAAGTAGCAGTTCTTGTGAGTTCTTCAGGAGTACCTACAAAATTCAAATCATCCACATATATAACAATGATGGAAAATCCACTTTGTGATTTCTTAATAAAAACACATGGACATACATGATCATTTATATATCCATCTTTTATTAAATAATCACTAAGTCAATTATACCACATACGACCATACTGTTTCAACCCATACAATGAGTGTTGTAACTAGATTGAATATATGTGACTGGGCCTTTGTGATTCAGCCATTTTCAATCCTTCAGGGATTCTCATATAAATCTCACTGTCAAATGAGCCATATAGGTATGCTGTTACAACATCCATCAGACGTGTTTCCAAACCTTCCATGGTTGCCATACCTATCAAAAAGTGAAAAGTGACTCCATCCATTACGTACTGGATATTCTGTATCCTGATAATCAATACTAGGTTTTTGTGAAAACCCTTGAGCTACAAGTTGGGCTTTATATCTCACAATTTCATTTTTCTAATTTCGCTTTCGTACAAATACCCATTTGTTTTCAACTGGGATTACACCCAGCGGTGTTTGAACTATTGGTTCTAATACATCTCTTTTCAGTTTGAATAGCATCTTTCCATTTTGGCCAATCTTTTCTTTTTCGACATTCTTCCATGTTTTGTGGTTCAGGATCCGTGTCAGGAATCAAAGTAATATCTGATGCTATAGAGAAAGCAAATATGTCACCAATCTTGACTTTGCTTCGATCCCATATTTTTTCATCATGTACATAATTTATTGAGATCTCTTGGTGTTCATCTCTTAGCCCTTCACTGAGATTTTGAACCTCTTCTGCGGCTATTCCCACTCTTGGAATAAGTGCTACTTCTGGAGCGGGTATTCCTTCTGGGATTCCCTTATTTGCTTTTGATTTTTGTGGTACATTGTCTTTTGCACCAATCGGTCTTCCACGCTTCTGGCGTGATTTAGATTCTTCTATTACCTTATTCGTCAATTCTTCAGGAATTGGTTTTTCAATAGGTATTTCTATCCTTGCTGGAGTATTCACTGTAGGTGTATGTGACTTTATCAATTTTCTAGCATTATTAAATGCATTTGGCATTTGATTTGTAATATTATGTAAATGAATAATTCTTTGAACTTCAATTTCACATTGTCCTGTACGAGGATCAAGTGAATTTAAATCTGATGCATTCCATGATATTTCATAGGGTTTTTATTTAAAACTTTCCCTCCTCCTAATGTTGAAAATACAGATTAATCAAAATGACAATCTACATAGCGTGTAGTAAAAACATCTCCAATTAAAGTCTCAATGGAGATTTCAATAATCATTAAAAGTCATTGATGAAAATTCAGTTGCGTTATCAAGTCGAATTGACTTGATTGAATTATCCGAGAACTGAGCCCGTAACTTGATTATTAGAGTAATAAGTTTCGAGAAGACAAAATTTCGAGAAGATAGAAGACAAACATGAGACCATCTCGTTGAAGCATCTATTAAAACCATGAAATATCGAAATGGGTCAGACAATGGTTGAATAGGTCCACAAATATCTCCTTGAATTCTCACTAAGAATTTTGGAGCTTCTTTATAAACTTTTACTGGTGATGGTCGAACAATTAATTTTCCTCGAGAACACGCAGCACAAGGAAATTCACTACTAGGAAAAACCTTTTTATTTTTGAGAGGATGACCAATAAAATTTTCAATAATACGACGCATCATAGAAGTACCTGGATGACCGAGTCTTTCATGCCAAAGCATAAAGGATTTTGGATCTAGGATTTTTGGAATTATAACAGTATAAGACTCAATTGCTATAATTTTCATAGTATATAATATAGAAAAAATTGAATGAAGTTTTTCTAGGATATTCTATTTTTCAAAAATAGTAGAAGTAATGAGAAGATATTCATTAAAGATGGTCTGACACATGTGTAAAAACATAAATAAGAAAAGTTACATTTCATTTATAATTTTATTCATGAGAAACACATACCACATATAAAATGAAAACAAATAATATTATACATGCAGGGTGTTTAATTAAAATAATAATTAAACGATATCCCAAAAGATACTTTCTGAAGGTTCAGTAATATTAACAACCTTTTTCTCATTGTTGGTCATTGGTGGAACATCAACAATATCCAATTGATGATTAACAAAGTTTGTTTCTTCCTCCATTACTCGCTCTTTTTTTGAGACTCTTTGAATAAATTAACCAGATGCCCTCGGCAGCATTTGCAGTCTGCTGAATTAATGCCCATTCATCCCACACCTAAAACAAACATCTGGTTTGTTCTTTATCTGTGTTGCATTTTCATTATTTTTACCCGACTCAGACACTAGCCACTTCTGGTGGCCTGAATTGTCACGGTTCTGGAATTTGTTGTTATGATGGCCTCGTTTATTCTTTCGCCCCCAAGGCTTCTTATTATATGGCCATCTATTGTCATGTTTATTCTGCTGGAATGACGTGTTGTTAATATCCGGCAATGGGGTAGCACCCGTTGGCCACACTTGATGGTTTTTCAACAACAATTCATTATTCTTTTCTGCAACAAGGAGGATAGACAATAAGTCATTGAATTTTGTGAACTTACTCTGTTTATATTGTTGTGACAGAATCATGTTGGTGGGATGAAAAGTTGAGTGTTTTCTCTAACATTTGGGTTTCAGAAACTTAATCTCCATACAAAGCCAAAGTAGAGGTTATTCTATAAACATTGAAACTATATTCCGTAATTAATTTGTAATCTTGTAGCCTTAAATTAAGCCACTCAAATTTGGCATTAGGGAGAACAACCAATTTTTGGTGATCAAATCTTTCCTTCAGATTATGTCCATAAAGACAAATGATCTTTGATCGTTAAATACTCGCCTTTTAATCCTTCATCAATATGGTGACGAAGAAAAATTATGGCTTTTGCATTTTGTAAATCAAGTAGTCAGATTTCTGATTCAATGGTCTTTTCTAACTCATTTGCACTAAGGTGCAATTCTGCATTAAGTGCCCAAGTCAAATAGTTGTCTCCAGAGATTTTCAAAATAAAAAATCTATTTTTGCCATGTTTGCCATCTATTCTGGGTTAAAACATAATTATTATTTATTAAAACAATAAATAATTGCATGTATGATATAGAAAAATAAACTACATCACGACCTCAAGTGGTGATAAAATGCAAATATAAATATTCTTATATTTATGTTATTAGCATAATGCAAATGGATCTTCACCCGGCATGCAGTAGTTCGCATAGACAGGTTTTTTCACCAGAATAATAAATATTAGAATAACAAAAGAATTTCACCATGCATACGGTAGTCCGCGTAGACAGGTTATAACGCCCCCAAAATAGGTATACATCACCTATTCTGAGTCGCCAAATATATGGTACAGAATACAAATATAATTTTTAATATACAACAAGAGAGCTGTGAGTTTAAATACAAATACAGTCTTTTAGACAATATCCACTCTCAGAATAAGTTCTCATTACATTTATTGTCACACTATTTAATAGAATAGTGAGGACTACTAGCTAATACTATCATCCGGACCATCACTCCGTTCCCCGACTCGTCCCAGCTACGTTCTCATTTCCTGAAGAAAACAATGAAAGAAAGGGTGAGCTCAACTAGCCCAGCAAGAAATATTATGACTAAGATAATGCATAATAAATTATCATTAGTCTCCAACAATGTTAAACTGATAAAATACAATAGACATCAAGTTTAACTGCAGCGGACAAGTAATCCATTAAAAGAGTCAAGTAGATAAAATCTACTATCTTTTATGATTTAAAAGGTTTTTCATCACTTTTATCGCTGAGACTCAGATTAATAAATAATCCACATCATCCCTGCACTACGGCCAATGATATTCATTAGGGTCACGACCACAAATTATCCATGCACCACGCCAAGGATATTCGTGTATTCATCAATGGTCATGATCATGCCAACAACCTGGCCCATCAATGCACTACGACCAACGAGGACTTTTATCACATCATTTGTAACATTACTAAGTTGATTACACCAATAATCCCTAAATATAATCATACCAAGTCCATCTATGCACTATAGGCCAAAGATGACTTTCAACATAATATAAACATGAGGATGATGACAATGATATTAGAATTCAATAAAACAAGTTCACGAATTAATTTGTCCAGGAACCAATAATGTCCAAATTGTCAACATGATATCGCTTTAGACAAGAAAATTTAAGAATACTCGGAAGAATATTTCCATGAAAAGATATTTGGATGAAGCGCAAATATCAAGGATATTCCACTAATTTCATGGAGTATAAGTCAAAACTTTAATTAATCGAGTATAATAAAGAATGGAATAACAAAAGAAATCACCATGCACGCAGATTTCGCATAAACAAAGTTATTCCAAAAGAATAATAATTACTTTAATCGGTCAAAGTAAATTGCATCAACAGGATGTTCCAATGTAATAATAATAAAAATGGAATAACAATGAAATCACCACGCACGCAGACGTCATACGCATGCATGTTATTCCAATGTAATACTAAATAACGGAACCAGGTTCGGTGTAAAACACACAAACATGATATTCTAACAGAATAATAAAGACGGAACCAGGTTCGGTGTAAAACACACAAACAGGATATTCCAACAGATTTTAACCGTGTCAGTCCTAAAAACACACGCATGTGATATTCAAATGTAATAATAAAGACGTAATAATGTAAGAATGTCACCAAGTATAGGGTAAATTACAGATACAAAAGTTATTCCAACAAAATAATAATAGTGAATGGAATAATAGAAGTTCTCTTCATGAATATAAAAGTATAATATATCCCTTACCGTAAAAGAAACTGGATATAAGAGTAGTTAAGTAGCAGAATACTTTTCTTCTTTCTCTCTATAGTTTATCTCTGTAGAGTTTTAGTGAATTCGTAAGAAATAATGAAGGAATGAGCTTCATTTATGTAAGAATGGAATGAATAAGAATTAACCCATGAACGGTCCGTTTGATTTACTTTAATCGGACGGTCCATATTTAAAAGAAAATCTTTTAAATAAAATATAATATATTTTATTTTATATAAAAAGATTTTTACTACGCAAACACTATCAGCAGCACTATACAAAACACTATGCATAATAAAATATAATATATTCTATTTATAGAATAACTTTAATAAAGTATTCTGCTTTATATAAAAAGATTTTACTATACGCAAAAACACTATGCATAATAGAATATAATATATTCTATTTATAGAATAACTTTAATAAAGTATTCTGCTTTATATAAAAAAATTACGCTTTTATTACATTAATAATACTAATAAAACAAAACCGAGTGACTTATCACATAAGCATTAATAATCAATATCGTAATGTACTACTATGAAACCACACATATTATCGTATTTTTTACTACCGAAGTAGTTCAACAAAGATCAACCAGAAAACTTCCGCCGTTATTTTCAATAAAATATTTTTGTCGCTTTCTCAATCCGACAATAATTACGCTAGGGTCCACCAATGATTGCGTCGTTGTATTTAATATTCCACCATACAAAACGAATATTCCCCACCAATCGAATATAATATGACAACTTCAGATACTTTGCAAATTTTATAAATATTATCCACAACTATAACATTATATCAAATTTACTCCATAATATTTAAAATGATAATTATAGAAAATTCCTCTTTATTTATAAAAGTTGGGGTCTTACACGAGTTATTCCAATGTAATAATAAATAATGGAACCAGTGTCAAATGCGTAATTGCATGCAGACGATGATATTCCAATGTAATAATAAAGAATGGAACTGTGTCACGCCAGAACGCACAAAAAGGATATTCCGGCGTAATAATAAAGAATGGAACCAGTCACATGCGTAAACGCACGCATAAGATATTTCCGATAGAATAATAAAGAATGAAATAATAGAATAATTTCACCACGTATGCAGATTGCATGATAGACAAAGTTATTCCAACATAATAATAAAGAATGGAATAATGAAGAATTTCACCACGATACTAGAAATCGCAGATACAGGTTATTTCCACAATTTAATAAGCGGTAAAAAGGTTCCCACCAAGTCTTGTAAGATCAACAAGGATAGATGGTACCATTGTAAATAACATAATTTAATGCCAAAAAAGTTTCCACCAAGTCTTGTAAGATCAACAAGGATAAATGGTACCTCATCTCAGTTGGTTAGAGCTTCGTGCTGATAACGTGTTATAAAACTTTAGCAAAGTATGTAAAGATACTCTTATAATTGCTGCATAAATTTAGAGAGAATACGTAAGAGAAAAGAGAAAAATTCTTCAGAGAAATTCTTTCTGAGAAGTTCATCTATTTCCTTCGGTTTCCTTTCCTTATAAAGGCAAGCAGAAGAGTCACGGGGAGGAGGAAGGAATTCACGGGTGAGAAAGGGAGTGCACCACGAGAGGAAGAAGAAAAGGAGGGGAAGAGCATTAAGATTACCTCATATGAAGGGAAAAGGGAAAGGGGTTACCTCCTGAGTAGGCAATCAACTTATAACAATTTATTTCATAACATTCATGCACAACTAAAATTTTGTTTATATTATATGATACCCTATACAACTCCTACTTAAATAGTATCCTCACTATTTTATTAAAATTATGTTGATTTGAAGGTTTTTTTTAAAAAAAAAAAAAAGTGATGTCGCAGGTGTCATTTTTATAAATAAAAAGAAAGTAAATAGGACAACTCTATTAAAAGAATTTTTAAAACGACATAGTTTACTAAATAAAAGGAATACTCTTGATCTTTCCTCTGTTATACGATACCCTATACCACTATAATAAATAAATAATATTAAGTCTGAGTTGTTGTTCTAAAATTTGAAATGTGATTTTGTGAAAACGACGAATTGTGTGACTCCTAACTAAATGTATTTCATATATTACTTATTACTTTTATTCAAACTAGAATAAACAACACACTACGATTATAAAATAGATTATTGTGGCAGAGGTCAGTGAAAATTTTCTTACCAACCACCACTAAATAAGCGACTTTTTTGCACATATAAAAGGTATCTACTCGTCCAAACTTCTATTCTCAACATATCCTTACATGTGCAAATGCTTACTCTCGTATTGGACACGTTTTATTAGTATCTGGATGCGTACTTGTTTTAAATTTACTCAATTAAATTTGAAGATGTACTAAAGTATATATTAAGAAGAGGGTATCTTGTGCAACTCTTTACTACAATTTTACCATATCTTGATTTGGGTTGGGTAGAGTTGGATTGGGTTGGGTAGAGTTGGATTGGTTGGATTGACTACAATCACGCTTTCTAGAACTTCACAATATTAATCAAATTGCTCTGGTGAAGTAGTTATAAAAGATGTGATCACTCGAGAAGAATAAAAAAGGGGTACTTCTTGGCCCATTAATACCTGTGGGTGAGCACAGCCATTTAATCCAGTAACAAAACGTGAGTGGTAAAATTTGAGGACTGCACTGGGAGGTCGTGATCCAAATGACACGTAGAGGTCAAAAATGATTTATGAAATGAAAGTTAAGGTCCTTGGGTTTGACAACCTCTTAGAGAACATTTATCAAACATAACATGTGCACAATTTTAAAAGACAAATTTTACACCTACCGGTACATGGTTCAGCCATGTATTTTTATTCTTATATTTTGTATTTTTTATTGTGTTATGGTTGTTACTTGAATCATTGTTATAAGGAAATCTTACTAATTTTTTTCAAAAACATTAATTAACACTTTAAATATGTATAAATATTAATTATATTAAATAAAACAAAATAGTCATGCGCCTGACATGGGTTAAAATTAAAAAACTAATTTTATTTAAATAGTAATTTCAAACTCATTAAAAATATTATCATCATCATCACTTTCTCTCTCCTCTCCATGATTCCATTATCTCCTAAAAATTTAAGTCCACCTCCTTACTATTAAGTCCACCTGAAATGCTTGTTCATGACCGTCAGATGAACCTGAAATGCTTGTTCATGTGTATTTGAAATACGAGAGCACAAGTCAAACCACAAATAGACGGAGGAGGGCATTGGCGCATTTATCCACAAAGTTTTTCTCTCTCTAAAATGGAGAAGCTCTGCAGACGAATGGAAGCCACCACCGCCCCCCGCCCCCGCCCGGCCAGGCCACCCCCCATCGCCGCCCCCTAGTTCTGCCTCCGCCTGCTACCGGGGGCAGATGCCCCCGCCCGCCCCCTAGTTCCACCGCTGGGTGAGCATTCGGTTATTACCCGAACCGAATAAGAATTTCGGTTATAACGAAATCCGAAAATACTCTGTTTTAACTATCCGAACAAGTAACCGAAATTTGCACTAACCGAATCGATTATTCGGTTATTCGGTTAATAACCGGATTCTTTTTATGGAACAGAGAGTGTATTGAATAAGAGATAATTGTGGTGATTAATAATGCCAGTGCAGTTACTTCAATTGAATGGAAAACAATATACCAATATAATTTGTTTAAGAACGGCCAATCCCATCCGAGGAAAACAGTATCAAGTAACAGAAAAACAAACCCATTTCGCCAAAATTTTCAATTTGCTTGCAAGAAGACTTCAATTAAGTCAAACCTAAAATCCAACGTATAATCACAATCTTTAGCAAGAAAACTCGAAAATGAAAGGAAATACGAAAACCCAACTCGCCTGCTGCCAAACTTTTAACAGCTTCAGCCCTCGACTTCAGAAGTGGAACAATTGAAATACTCATAAAGAGAATCGCCCTTCTCTTGCAGAAAACGATGTCATTCGAGTTTCCATGGCGGATACAAGCCATAGCTACCCTGTTCTTTTTTTTGTTGTATGCATTTCTGTGTACGTAATTCAAGAATTCAGGGTGAGAAGAGAAAGGTTGAGAAGAAATGGGGAAGAGAGAGTGATGGGATGGAGAGTTGAAAGAACGCCCCACTGCAATTTAGTAAAGTAGATCTAGTGTCACCCGTGCAAAGTTTTGTTCGGTTATTTCGTTAACCCGAATAACTCAAAAGTAAAACCCGTACAAATTAATTAAAAATCGTAAAAAAATTCGAATATAATCGAAATGTTAAAAATAACCGAATTATCAAAAAATTTCGATTAAATTATTTCGGTTCGGTTAGGTTCGATTTTTTGGTTGTACCCGTTTTTTGCTCAGTCCTATTAATAACTTTTTCTTTGTGATGCGGTGTGGTGTGGTTGTGTGAAAATTAGCACACAAAATAAAATAAAAAAAATGAACGGATAAACATAGTTACTAAGATCTTGGGCTATTTACCAAATCTTTTCTTTTTTAGTCAATTATTATGTTTATCCAAATCTTTTCTTTTTACGAAGAGCACTGGTGAAACAATATATAACATTGTGGAGATAAATTGGTCCTATTGAAAAAAATAAATGATTTATAATGTAAAGCAAATTTTAAAAATTTTAAGTATTATATATAAATTGACCACACTAAAATTTTATAAATTTTCTATTACACGGGATCAAATTGAAAATTTATAACTTTGTCAATCAAATTTTAACCACATACGACTCATATGCTCTCAATATATGTATATCTCTTTATAATATTTTAAACTAAATAATAATTTAATTTATATTATTTTTAAAAGCAATTAATGAATTAATTATTTATGAACAATTGTGATTAAAAAAGTCTATTATGAGTCAATATAGTGTATATATACTATATATTATTACTTACTATATTATCATTGTAATATATATATATATATATATATATATATATATATATTCTTCATAGATAGTGGAGTGGGCACAAGTCTATATATGTGTGCGACTCTAAAGTATAAAAATATTAAAAAAATTGGTTTAACTTAATAATAATTTTACCCTACTAAAAATTATTCCCGACTTCGCCACCGATGAATACTGAAGAGTAACTAATTTATTTATTTTAGCCCTAAAGTGTAACCCAATTGCATCAAAATAACTGTAAAAAAGCCAAAGACTTTTATAATAGAATAATGTTAGAGACACAAACTATTCTACAAACATTTTACAAACTGTTGATGTGGCATATTTCATATCAATATATTGTGTGTAAAATAAGACTACATCAAATAATTTGTTAATCAATATATTGCAAATTGAAAATGTTTATAAAATAAATTATTATGTCATAAGATTACTCTTTATAATAAGAGATATAATCTAGTCACAAAACAATTCAGTTTCCCGAATCTAGGAACAAATGTGCCAACAAAAACTATAACCAACAACACAAAATTCTGAAAAATTAAGCTTTTTTAGTAAACCTTGTGAATCTGAAGAGAAACTCACTGAATTACCTCAAAGACAGAGACAGAGAGGGTAGATTTTTGGCAGGCAAATCAATCGGAATTTGATTCAAATGGATGCGACCAAATGTCTCCAAGTAACAATTATGCTGACTTTGTCAATACTCGTTACCGAACTCGATGAACGAGATATCAACTACAGAAAACAGGGGCTGATCCAAATTTATTACCAATGCAAAATTTTTTTAAAATAAAATTTATAAAAAATAAAATACAATAAAATAAAGGTAGAATGAGAGGAATATTGGAAATAATTGTGAGCCTATCATATAAAATTGATATTGCTTTTATGTAATTGAATACACTTCCTTGATCTTATGTTATATATAAAATAATATTTTATAATTTTTTAAAACACTGTTATTATAAGAGACACTTTTCGTGTCCTCTAAAATAAATTATAAAACTAAATAATATTGTTAAAATATTATTTATAATAACATTTTTTGAGATTTCATTGTTTGAAACTATCATGATGATAGTCTCATTTCAATAGCTGTAAAAATATCATTAATGTAAGTTACTAAACAATATAAAATAGTGGAGTGTTGGTGTTAATAGAAATTTGAGACATTTAATAGTCTTTTAGTCTGAATTTTTTATTTTCACTAAATACTTTATAAAATCAAAATCAAATTAAAAATTAACTGCCAAAAATTCAGTGGGATCAATTGACCCCACTGCCCAAACATAGATCCGCCCATGACAGAAAAGAAGCTCCAGTTCATAAGTTGAAGATGGATTTCCCCTCACAAGAAATAATGTCCAAATTTAAGGTAGGAATCAACTAAGCATTAGCATAAAAAGAAGTTTGTCTACTATATATGTTTAACATTATATATCAAAATATACAAAAGTTGAGATTATGATGATGATAATAATAATATTCAAAAATAAAATAATTGCACCACTACATTGTCAAAGAAAGTATGACACTTAACCCCAATTAGTTATGGCATAAATTCCTAGAATAACGATGCTTTCAAGATATTATTGTCAACTCTCACTCATTATTTCTCTCTCTCTCCCTCCCTCTATATATTAAAGTACATTTTTAAAAAGTAAACTTATTATTCACACTCTGAATCAAACTTTAACCTTCTTTTTCACTTCAATGTATTCTTTGGGTAATCTTCAAATCTCAGTTTCTAATTGTTGAGCTGCATTCTTAAACCAAGGTTTTGACAAATAACATATTGTTTCAATTCATATAGATTCAAAGCATGTTAGATTATATAGGTAAGCCTCATACTAGTGTTTTTTACAGTTTAGTTTTCCAAAAAGGAGACCCAAGACTTGCAGTAAGGTGGTGTTTGATAAAACTGAGTGTTAAGACCTGAATAGTTTAAACGTCTGAATAATATAGAACATCTGAATAGAATTGTGTCTGAATGAAAAAAATGCTGTTTGATAATTAATTTTTCCAAAATATCTGAATAACAGTATTTTACCATTTTAACCATCTGAACAGTTTAAATAAAACCTGTTTCATAATCAGAAGGTCTGGATAATATTTTAAATATATATTTATAATATTTTGACCACAGTATGATAAAATAAAAATGAAAACGTACAAATTAAATTAACTTCAAACATAGTATCATGTCCCAAAAATATCAACATAGCATAATAATTCAATCATACAAATTAAATTAACTTCAAACAATTGTTAAGAGTTGAAGTGCAATTTGTTCACGTAGATTAACCATAAATTCTACGCCTTGATCACCCCATTGTGGTTCATCTTGTCCATTTTCTTCGTTTCCTTCATTTTGCTCCGCTTCATTGTCAAACATGTTATCTCAATCATATTGAGCAAACAATTCATCCCCAATGTTATGCTTCCTTATGAAATTATAGACTGCAAAGCAAACGATAACTTTATTCCTTTGTAATGTAAAAGGGTATGGAGCCATTCGTTTCAAAATTGGGAATCTTACTTTCAACACACCATAAGCACGCTCGATAACATTTTTGAGTTGTGCATGAGCATGGTTGAATTTTTTCTCTTTATTCAAAGCGCGTCTGCGTCGAAAATCAGCTAACCAATAACTCGCAAGTAGTCATAATGATTCTTCATTTGTTTTTGATCCACAATCAAGTTGTAGGTATCTTTTAATATTTCTCTCACCCTTCTCCATGATTGTGGCTTGAGGCTTGCACCTTCCCTACCATTTTCCACAACTTCACGAATACATGCTTCTAAAAAAGTCTTCACTAATGTTTCATTCCTCCAACTCACTCTAGTCCTTTTTTGTTTTTGAGTTTCACTGACTTGTTCCATACCTAAAGTACATAAATTATAAAAGAACAAACATTTAAGAACAACAGATGAGAGAGAAAACTGCATTATGTCTATGTCTATTCCTCTGGAGTATATCCCTCAAGAGGTTACACATAGTGCCAATACACATTACATGATTGAAGTCTAAAATCACTCTGAAATATATTAATTACATAAGTTTTTACAAATAGTGTCAATACACATTACATGATTGAAGTCTAAAATCACTCTGAAATATATTAATTACATAAGTTTTGCAATATATATCAATTTACTTTTCAAAAATATGTTACAAAATTTTATTTTTTAAATTCTATTTGCTCCTTTTTTAAAACTCACAAATGCAGTGCTAAACAGATACCATAAACTGTACAAAGAAAAATTCGCCCAAAATGAACAAGTGTTAAAAAAACTAACTCCTCTCAAATGTATCACAAATCTCTAAGCTAGTATCAAACAACCCCTGCACCATCATTATCAGCATATATCCAAAAGAAGTACCTCATTTCATTAACATTCATGTGTTTAGAGAGTTGCTACTTCCAAAAAGGGTTTACTTCTACAACTTTCCTCTTCTACATGAGGGTAGAATTCACTTCATGCACAAGTAACTCAAGGAACTAGTAAGTAGCAAAGAACTTTTTGAAATAGCTTTAAGATTTCACATCTAAAAGTAAAAATTCTTCTGAAGTCCCGTATATTATTCATGACATTATTCGATGATATCTAGTGACATAATGAACACAACCCTTAACTAATCATATTCTTGATCAGTATCTCAAGTCAAATTTGAGCAACCAAAGATGTTAGAAATAAAATATAAGGAAACACGATTTTTGGAAAAATTCTTCATTTAAACATTTTAGCAATTAGCTTGTGGGCATGGTTTAGAACTTCTAATTTTATGGAAGTTCTAATATGAGCTAATCAAATTTTCAATTTACATTACCCAGCTAAGACAGCAGGTAACCCAAAACAGATATCAATTATGGCCCTTTTCTAAGTAATAACAATAAACAAAAATTTACTCACTTCTTCAAGTAATTGCTAATTTACCCTGTTTAATTGCTTTCTAATGTAAATTTCTTGTTGCACAGCCCTGTTGTCCTCTTTTAATGCCGATTGATTCTTTCTTCAATCTAATAAGCTTTACCTCTTTGCCAAATTTGGTGATTAAAAAGAGCCCAAGAAGATTTGGTCTTATATTTGGAGTATATATAGTTCGGCAGTTAGAGAGAAGAAAAATGGAATAGAATGAGTGAGTATTGGAATCACAGAGCCAAGGCAAGAAAATTAACAAGTAGAACCAATAACAGAAATAAACCAACACAAAAAGCTTTTTTTAATGGGGAAGAGCAAAATATACCACATTAAAAATAAAATCTCAAGCAGCCACAACAAAAAGATCAACGAAATCACAAAACTCATAAACAAAGAAATCGCACTAGCAGCGTCAAAGAAATCACAAAATAGAAAATTTAAGATTCAAAGAAATCGCAACAAAGATGGATTTGAGCGAAGGAGAAGTGCAGCAGACAACGGCGGATCAAAATGAATGAAACGGGAGAGATAATAGGGTTCAGATTGTATTGTGGACAAAAATGGGATTTTGTAATATAGCTGAGGTTATTTTTGTCCAAAAAAAATGTAAATTCGGTAAGAGAAGGCTCTGAATGGTATAGAATTATTTTTGAATCTTAATAATTAAGACACATTAAGAGGCAATAAATTTTTTACCAAATAAGTTTTGCCTCTAACCGAATAAGAGGCAAAACTATCAAGAGGTATTAAGACCTTATCAAACACCACCTAAGTTTCATAAAATAACCAAATTACAATAATTTAGCTTGTCCCAACTCTCAAGGATAAAGGTCCCAGTTGTTTACTAAATCCTACTTGCATCTCTGGAATCTCCTCACTCACTCACACACACACACACACACACACACACAAACATAAACATAATTATAATAGTAAATGTATAGCAGTAGAACTACAATATACTACAAATTCGAAAATGCATCGTAACTTTTTACTTATAGTACACATTATATAGCACATGATGGTATATCCTGCACTCCAACTAGTTTTGGGATAAAAGAGTTGTAAATTTAGCATTTATTCAAAGAACTTGGTTCGAAACGAACTCGGTAGACAAACATATATACCTCAGCATGGACAGTACAACTTATTTCACTTTCAACCATCTCAGAAAATAGCAATAATTAGTCGATATGTAAGCTTATAGTCCTATAAAAAAAATATGAAAACAGACTATGCATGAGATGGCTACCAAGACGTTTCAAATTACATAAAAAATGTTGTCATGTAAATGAAACTAAAAATAGATAGATCAGATCCCAAATAGGATGCACCTGATGTGGTAGCAACAGCAACGACAACACTTCATCCGCATCAATCCTAATTTAAAATAAAGGAAATAAATAAAATAGCAAATAGAATTCCAAGGTGATCTTGAGATCTTCTGCACTAATACGGCAGAAGGATCACTGCATATCACAATACATCCCTGGTTCAAATTAAAACAAAACGAGATTTTTAACATAAATGAATCTATAAAAGTTCAAATATTTAAAAGTCACAAATTTACAATATAAACATATATATATACTCATACCAATAGCGTTTCCAAGTGACCCTCACTTGTATGCTGTTTATTAGTTTTTCCGATTTACCATGGAGTTTAACACCAAAGGATACATCTTCTTTAAACTCCTTGTCCGTGTCCTTGCTTTTCAGATGTGCACAAACTATGAGGTTGGACTTGACTGGAACGGCTACTACTGACCTGGGCAATGGAATTGGCTGCCCATCTACTACTTCTACGCTTTCACTCGAGTCCTTGAGGAAGAGAAAACTCTCACAATAAGGATGAACCATCACATCATTTTTAGCGGTGATCGATCCATAAACGCCTTTTATCTTTTCACCTATCAGGCTAACCTCTACATCAGCTTGTATGGCTTCGTGGAAGAAGGCGTACGACACTGTTGCACACACTTGTTCATCCTCGTCCTTAAGTTCCTCAAAAGGGAATGTCAAATAAATGTGGCTGAAAGAAATAGTTAAAACATTCCGCCTGGGAATTTATTGGGAAAAAGTGGTCATCAGCGTCAAAGCAGTCCTTGCAGTTTGTGATGCGTTTGGGTTGGTGTTCGCAGGGGTTGGTAAGATTCAGATCCCAAAAGACAGCGATAGTACTATCGATCGAAATAGCAGCACGATTGAGGCCGGTCAACAGCAGATCACCTCCATCCTTAATATATTGGGAGTGATCACTCCTATAGATGTATTTATGAGTATTTGAATTATCATGGATCAAGATTTTACCAGACAGGTTGCCTCCCCTGTGGATCTCCACCCGAAACACCTCCGTCAGCATATCTCCGCGATTTGGATCCGCTGTAAATCTCTCGCCAAAGAGCTCCGGGGCATCGGACAACACCCCATCGGAGACCTCCTTCTCATCGGAGACCTCCTTCTCATCCTCGCGGTGGCGCTTCCCGAGGGAGTAATCCCTGTTTTCCGTCTGAAAATTTATGTCCATCTCCAGATCTGATTCAACAATTTCCGTCTGAAAGTTGTCCTACGTTGTTGGTCCGTTCCTATAGTCCGTTTCTGAAAGGGATTCTACATATATGTATATATAAGGACCAAAGGCAAAGAAAACTAATAACCCAATTTAAGCAAACCCAACGAGAGAAAATAACACGCTGATGTGAAAGAATATTTGAATTTGAAAATAGAATCAACTTGAATCAAGGGATAAGATTTAGCAAAATTAGCAACTTTAACTAAGGGATATGATCCCATCAGAATAACCAAATTGAACACAAGGAATCAGCCCAATCATCTTTATGAAAGAGATCTTTATATTGATACAGCTTTGAAAAATAGATTTGTACTTTGGAAATCATGACTAAATATACTCTCAATTTATTTGGTTTTCAAAAATAGCTTTTTAGAGGATTTGAATTTTAAGAGCATGAAACCTTTTTAAAATTATTTCCAGCAAAATAGAATTGCCTTGAAATTAATTAAATGAGGTAAAAATTCTTACATTTGATTTTCTAGGTGAGATCCTATGAACCTAATAATTATGTGGTGGCACTAAACAACATTTCTTTATGAAGACCCGATTAAAATCTTGATACATGCATAATTAGTCCATAACATGAAAATCACAAAACATGACCATACAAAATATATGTTATTATCATTAAAATAAAAACTCATAAATCAACGTTCTCCCCTTTTTGATGATGATAATATATAACTCTACAAAACAACTTGTCATCATTAAAACCAATAACATATAAACAAACAATGTTCTTGTACTAGTAGTACGTAGTTGTATTGATGGTTAATAATTACATAGTTGTACATATATATGTTAGTCCAAACAGTTTAAAACTCATCATGTTACCTTTGTTTGCTTGCCTTTGATCTCTGTCAGAATAGAGAAGTTGAATATAAAGATCTTGTAGCAATGTCGGGGAGCAAAATCCAAAATTACTTTAGTTAGGATCATTTCTGCCCATCCCTTGTTCTTCTGTTCTTTTTCCCACCTCCTGGAGTTCTTGCATGTTTATTATGTCAGAATGCATTAACCACTAGCTACTCTCAATGATTGATAATGGGGGTAAAAAGTTCTACAGTTTTCAATGTTCCCCACTTTTACTTGCATATCTCTCATAGCAAAGCAGGTTGCATTATTTCTTGTCACTTTTATTTATGTATAAATATGTATAGATGTTTTCATTTAGTCACACTCTAATTTACAGACATATTTGTTACTTATTTTGATTACTCAAATGGATTCGAACACATCAGGCTATTTTGTAAACCAAGCAAGTCTCCCTTCAGTGTATTATCCAGACAAAGAGGATGGTAGCATGATTGACTTGGGTCTTAGTCTTAGAACATTGCAGCCTCAGGCTTATCATCCATCTGGACATGGTACGCCCTTCGTTCTAAATTTAATGTGCTTGTTTTTGCTTTTCAAAACAATTAAGAACAATAACATGTTTGAATTTAATGTGTTTTCAAGAGAGTACAAAAGAAACATGTTTGTTCTTAGATTGTCTTTGAAAACCCATGTTTTTTTTTGGACTATAAACAATGAAAAATTGAATTTTCTTTTTTCCCCCTTTTCACTTTTGAGCCTAAACTGAAACGTTCAGTATTTATGTTTAAAGTAACTAATGCAATGCAATAACATATACGGAACCCTAGGAAGACATGTTGGATCTGTTAAAATAGTATGGATTGATTAAATTCACTTCACATTTTAATTTTTGTTAGCGCAGACGATTATGGTGACCTGATAGACTGGCGACAATTGCACCCACAGCTGAGAAGTTCAAATTATGAATACACAAGAACTAGTACCTATGATTCTGCTGAAGAAACAGAGGGAGTCCAAAGCAAAGAGCGGTGTGCTTATGTTAAGGTTAACATGGATGGTGTAATTGTTGGTCGAAAAATATGCGTCATTGATCATGCAGATTACTCGAGTCTTGCGGTTCAACTGGAAGAAATGTTTGGTATGCATGATGCACTAAAAGCCTTAATTACCAGCTTGTGTAATTATTTTTATTATTATTTTTAGCATTAATGTCCCGAGATTTTGTTGTTTAGGGAGACAGTCTCAGTCAGGATTAAGGCTTTTCCAGGTTGCATCTGAATTCTGCTTGTTTTATAAAGACAGCGATGAGCGATGGAGGACTGTGGGTGACATCCCTTGGAAGTAATTTCTGATTTCGTTAACCATGCGAGTTTCACTTGTAAGTTTTAACTAGCATATTGATTTTGTATTTTGAATTGATGATTCTGGACAGGGAATTCATAGATTGTGTAAAGCGTCTGAGGATCGTTCGGAAGAATGAAGTTATAGTGCCTTCTTCTGCAGCATTTGCTTAGAATGCTCCCCAACTCTTTATTTCCATTATCAAGTATATGTGTGATTTATGCTACAAAATTCAGAAAAGGGTATAAAAAATGAAAAAAATATATATATAACTCATTTGACTCCATGATGTTGGCATGTTTCTACATTATGGAATTGTATAACATTTAACATGTCCGCTAAAATGAAGTGAAGAAATGTTTATGCCTATTGTTATGATCTCCTCTGAGAAGGAAAAGTGAATCTATCTCAATTATATCAGATGAAATCACTTGGCCCAAAGAAAAAGGACTGATGAAAACAATTGCTCTATGGAACTTTGGCATCGAGTGGGATGTACGTATCTCATACACATTGCAAAATCAATTTCTTACAATCTGAACTCTCTCCTCTTTTGCAAACCTTTACTGCATTGACTCTCCACCCCAGTATTGGTTAATTTAGCCATTTAGGCATGATTGGCGGTTCACTTTATGACCTTATAGTAGAAAATTATGTACAAGGCCTAATGAATTGCTGCATTGAATTACAAGAAAAAACTCCATTATAGTCAAATAACAGACAGATTGATTGCCAATCAATCCCTGGAAGGAAGAGGTAAGATTCTTCACATATATAGGCTAGGGTCCCATTGATTTATTGCACTATTAATACTCCCATAACCCAGCATATGACAGCCCAACATACATGGTTCCGTACAAGTACCAGTATGATTACTCTGTGTTGGTTTGTGCATGTATGTGTTTTAACTTTATGGGGTATTTTCTTGCTTTAGCCCCCACCAACCCAACCCAAACCAAAACAAATAATAACAAAAAAAAAAAAAACATTTAAACCATTACATATTTAGTCACACACATAAACATTGCTTAAAAAGCAAAATAGTGGAGTATTAAGTATAAAAAGTGATAAAAACACAGAAATAACCATGAAAAGAGCCATGACAAGAAGCCCAGGTGACTAGGAGGGAATGTCCTTCATATATAAAAACATATCAAACTGAATCATATGAGATCTGTAATAGTATTATATGATTGAGAATGAACTTCCCAAAGGAAAAAAGGAAGTGCATGAACATCACAGAAACCAATGAATCCAGTTCGAGCACGTATGACAGGTAGAATAAGTGCATTTTCTAAATTAACAGTCTTTAGTGGTTGCAATCATTCTTTCACATCAACAATGTACTTATTACTTATCTAAAAGCAACTAACCTCACTGTTAAGACAAATGTAGAAATTATATTTTCACATTAATAGTTTCACATGAATCTCTCACATAAATGTGGAATCTACATACTATTCTCATGTAAGAAGAATCATGTGGAAATATCAGTTACCCAAATATACACCACTTTATAAAAAACATTAGGATGTGGTTTATTTATTCTGCCCCATTTTGTATGCACATGCATTTACCACTATTCATGCCTATGATTTTTTAATGTGTTTTACAGTTTTATCTTTATTTTCCAACTACTATCTATGTACTAGAAGTGTAGTACAGTACAATAAAGGAACCCAAAAAAAACAAGGAAAAACAATTGACAAAGAAACCAAGGAAAACAACTTTAAAAAGTAAAAACCACCTCAGGATCCTGATCAGACCTGAGACCTAACTTCACTTTGCCCTATTCTACAATCACTTGGCCCTTTCACTATAATGTCCATTATTTACTCATCCATTTATCCAATTATGTGACCAATTGACCCCATTGCCAAATAATCCATCTTGTTGAGACCACTGGACATTCCAAATGCAATTTCAAGCTTAATTGATAAACATAATTTTATTCCCATGGATTGGGGTTATAGCTCAGTATAAACAGCCAGTCTTTCCAAAGCATCAGACGTATGCCTCATCGCTGGTCTCCTCTCAGGGCTGCTTTGAATGCATGCCATTGCAATTTTTAGAACTGCAATCATCTCTTCTTCTCTATCAGCAGCATCTTGAGCTAAATATGGGTCTAAAAATTCTAAAAATGGAGTCTTTTCTTCAATGCATAGCTGAATCCAATGAACAAGATCCATTTCCGAGGTACCCACTTGGATTATTGGCGGTCGTCTAGTAATCATTTCTAGTAGAATGACCCCATATGAGTAAACATCCCATTTCTGAGATGGCTTCACCACTTTTAAGGCCTCAGGAGCTTGATAGCAAGATCCCAAATTTGAAGCTGAGTTTATTTTTACATCTTCTGAGTTGGATTCCAGGGTTGGGGTTCCTCCAGCTATATTAGCAAGGCGTCCTACTCCAAAATCTGAGATGAGGGCTTCCAGGCTCTATCCAAGCAATATATTAGACGGCTTTAAGTCTCCATGGACATATTTTTTGGGCCTGTATTCGTGCAGATAAACCAAGCCTTTTGCAATTCCTTTCATTATTTTCAACCGAATAGACCATGAGAGTGGTGTAAAAATAATAATAAAAAGAAACAATACATTGTCTTTTGTGAAAGAGGATTCAGCAAAACTCACCATGAATTGCAGTGGCTAGGTTACCATTTGATATGCACTCATATATGAGCAGCTTTTCATCCATGGACCAATAATAGGCTCTTAAGAGTTACAATGTTAGGGTGCCTAAGCTTTCCAATTGCTTCTACCTCTGTTTGAAATTCCTTAAACCTTTGTTAATTTGAGCACTCTAGTTGTGCAAAAACTGTTGTACTTAGTCTCCACCTTCAAAAGGCACCTCATAGGTATCTCTTCATCATCAAATATTGTATCCTTTATTCTTGTGGAAAAGTTGCATGAATATCTAGTTTGAGCTTGCTTAATCTAAAACTCTTCATGTTCTGTAGGTTCTCCTCTTGTCCTAATTTAGAATTGACCCAGGCATAGGAGCAACGCCTCGTTTGTTGATCTATATCTGTTTTTTCAATTTACAGCGATCTTGAACAGTTTATACATAATGTAGTGGTTTCAAGTGTTGGGAAAACAGAGAACTGTATAACTTTTTGCAATTGTTGTACTTCAGCCAACTCTTGGAATTGGACCTAGTAGAATCCTCTGTTATACAAACAAGTACTAGACCCTTATTAAATTTCAGAAAAGTTGAAAAAAAAGAAGAAAAAAAAAGAAGAAGCTTTACTTTGTTTTATCATGACCAAGTCTTGAAATTGAAGCTCTTTATAAGAATGCTGGTAATTTCAGTTTCGTACCCCCTCCCCCCAATTGAAAACACAGGTACATCAACAGTCATGTCTGGATATATCTACCATCCATTAATAGTGCTTCTTTTCATTGGTGAATAGGTTCTCCTGTTCTAGGTGTGGGATCTACCGGTTCTTTGGCCAGCACATGCCCCTTAAGAAAACATAGTACTACTACATTACCAAACGCCGCCTTAGCTTTTTGTAGATGCATTTGTGGTTGATCGTGAGATTAAACAACTTCTGCAGGTCTAATAGATTGGTTTATTTAAATCATTTTATGGTACTTCAGATCTTGCTTAGTTCAAGATCTGATTGGATGTCATAATTGATTGATATGATTTCAGGCAATTGGAAATGCTTGCAAAGTTCCATCTACATTTGTTTCAGAGTTGACTGAAGTTCCTGATGAATGTGAAATAAACTTCCATGAAGATCAAGAATTAGAACAGCTTATAGGCGGGCTTTAAACCAATGATAAATGTTTGGAAATGTTTTGCAGAGACGCATGCATCAAATGTAGAAAGAGAGATAATTCTATCTGGTCTGGTTCATTTAATCCCTTGCACGATGGTAGCTACTAGGTACGTGGTTGTTCCTTAAAATTTATGATCTCGTGTTATTATTGATAGGCAAACTTATATGCACTCTTGTTACGGCTATTGTTGAGTTGTACAGTCCCTTGCAATTACACAATTCCTATTCTTTTCAACTTTCATGCACAATAAATGACGTCTGAATTGATTTTCCCTTTTAATTCCTATGTAGTTACTCTATAGAATAAAACCTCCTCATTAGTATAATGGTTATAACCTGTAATGTTTTTGTTGATATATCATATTTATATATTTCAGATTTCAGTAATGCGAAAATGTTTTATGCAGCATTTTTTGGTTATGGGTATCCATGTTTTGACAAACCTCCATTGACAGTATCTCAAATTAAAGATCGTGTTGAGCAATTTCAGAAAGTTGATGACTTTCTATTTTATCCCAAATCATGGTGTATATGATTTTTTTTTGGTTTATGTACTTTAGCATTATGTTTAGAACCTGGAAATGCAGAAGAAAATATTGTAAAAGGAAAAAAAATAATGTAACAAGTGAAAAACAATCTTACTGAACATAAGTCTTATTATCAATCTAAAAAATCTAATACTAATGTTATTGGTTCTTATCTTGTGTCTTAATTTCATATCTTACCTTTTGTAAAAGTGGCAAGAATACCTATACAGAAGTTATTAACTTGATGTAATACAAAAGTGGCAAGAATACCTATAAGATCTGTGAACTTATAAAACAAATGAAATAATTAAAGGATGATAAGGAGAAAATTCGAAGGGAAAGGGAAGTGATCAATTTACTGATTTACAGAATATGTATTGGTTTAAAATGATTCATCCACACCATAGAGACGGTTTTGAGGAAATTGGAAGCCTTGAAAATATCTGGAGAGTTGATTCTTACGAGTTGCCGAATGGTTTGCAGGCCAAATATTATGGTGGTGATTATGGCAAGATGTTAGAGATACTGCTTGGCTGCAAAAATACAGGATGTTCTTTCGTTGTGGGTGGTCGAAATGTGGATGGAGTTTTCAGCTGAAGCTTTTAAAGCACTCCTCTTTTTTACTTCTTTCATGTCCTGGTACATTAGCATATGCCATTTATAATAATTTGTAAAACGGCTGTAGGTTGTTGAAGATTTTGACATTCCAGAGGAATTAAGGGACATGTTTATCTCAATACCAACAGAGAAGTTCCGAATGGATATATCATCAACTGAAATTAGGAAAAGCAGAGAAATTTGAAACGTATACTACCTACAGCAACATCATAGGAAACACAATCTCATTGGTTGCCTGTTAGCTTTTGGAGGCCCTGCAAAGAGCAAAACCTAAATATATGGAAACATATGCAGAAGAAACATATCATCAGTACCCTTTCTACAGTTGTACTTTACTTTAATATTGATTTAAACATTAGAATAGACCTTTAGCAACCTAAAATGTATTTGTAAGTGAAATATTCAATGTTTGTCATTAAGGATTTGGTTTAGTTTCAACTATATACGGAGTACATGTTTTGTTTCTGTTTACATATTAATGTTTGATGCAAGTGCAGTATCAAGTATGCTATAAAATGGTCATGGCAGAGAATTTCAGCTATCAACGGGTTTTGCTTCATCTTGATGAGGATATTAATTCCCCAAGGCCTTTTTCTTTACTTTTAATTTAGTTTAATGCCAAATAACTGGCCTAGTACTGGATAAAAGAAACAGATAATAAAAGTGGTGATTCCATACTTGGTCGAATGATTATTATGGTATATGTTTACATGTTAAAAGAAGGCAGACTGTAGATGAGCAGCTAGCTTCAATATATACTTTGTTATTTTGAATTGAAGGTGAGCTGTGTTCATTAAAATACTACCAAAAGCTGTTACAAAATATGATGCTCCCTCCCTCCCTCTATAAATGTTTTCTTCATGTATTCTACATGCATGCTATGTTGTTGATACATGCAATTACAAAGTTTCTATTTCTAATATATATTGAAACTATGCTGTGTTGATGTCTTTGATGAAGAGAGATGAGTAGACTTAATTTGAGTTCAGCCACCGCAGCCTGCTCCACAGCCGGCGGCAGCGCATCCAGCAGCGTAGGTTTCGGTGTGGGAGTCTTTATCTCTGGATGCACCTTCCGCACAGGAGAGAATTATAGCTGAGATAACACAGATGGATACTATGGCCACCCACAAAACAAGTAATGTGGTGCCTAAACCTTGAATACCAGTACCGCCGCTGCCTCCTCCTCCTCCTCCCCAGTTTGCCACTTCTTTCCAAGCCCTCACCATCTACCACCTCTCTTAATTAAATTTTGTGTGGTGCGTTTGAGCAATCCCTCAAGGTCCTTTATCCTTTGAATGAGGCTTAAGGCAATGAATCACCCCTCTCTAAAATGACAGGCAATGCAATATAGGTCTTTGAATGTGAAGAGAACTAATAAGAGGTCGTCAAAAGATCACCTTTTTATCCTATTAGTTGTTGTAGTTATCTGTTTCATTTCATACGGTAGTACTACAAAAAGTCTTGGCATAATTAAACTCATTTAATATTATCATTTAAAAAAATTTGTACCATCCTACCAAAACTAAAAACTATATTTTATTAGGAGCGTTAGACTTAAATAATTTATTCTCCTGATTTAAATATTAAATGGAGGTAGTACAAAAGTCTAAAAAGATTTCATATGGAAAAGTTTGACCGCCTACCAAGTGTAGTATTTTTAGGAGCGTAGACTAATCTTGATTTAAATATTCCAATGGGACCATCAGGGTTCCACATTAAATTTAAAGGCCTCACATCCATCCTCCCCTCTCTAGTTAATCACCTAGAGAGAGAGAGAGACGGATTATTTAGTCCTTAAACTTGCGGTCTAGATTTGAGGCCTCAAATATTGAATTTGAATAGATCATGACCAAAATTCCAAAAGCAAAGAAGAGGAAAAGTATTTCACTGAAACAAATTTAAAGGTCCCAAGTAAAATAATAATAATAATAATAATAATAATCCCAATTAAAAAATGTTATATATATATATATATATATATATATATATATATATATATATATATATATATATATATATATACTGTTAAAATCAAAATTTCTTATAAAGTAAAAGAGAGAAACCTTTACCATTACGCTGTCAACTTTTAATTCTATAAAACTTTTTTTATATTTATAGATCTCATAAAGAAAAGGTGATGTGCCACAAATCTTGCTATCAATGTCAGGGAATTGAAATTTAATTAGGGATTGAACTTGATTTGTTTAATTTATCCACCATTTATCGACATCAGCTTAAATCCGACATGTATAAATAATTCGATTCCGAAATGTAGTTGTTATCATACTATATATAGGTCGGCACTTAACACCAACTACTTGCAGTACAAGCGGAAGCAACTAAGCAACTCCAATTCTTGACAACATCGACTGCAGTGCTGCTGCTGCAGCTTGCACCAGCCAAAAATCATCCAAGAAATGTTCAATTTTGACAAGCTTTTTCTGGTCTTCATTTTCTTATGTTGTACTCCTACAAATTTGGATACTCAAGATGAGAGCGAAAATAAAGTCATAATCTGACACGAGTTCTGTTTAGATCTACATCAACGGGAATGTTGATCTCCAAATAAATACACCTACAGATGGCTGTTTTCTCTTAACCTTCCTTTTCCAGATTTAACCAAAGCCAGGAACAATAATTGATAATTAGCAGGATCTAGCTTGGGCTCAATGGTTCAAATAGTATGACCACATGGAAATCATAGTAATCCTGAATGCCAAAATCCAACTCAAGACCAATTTATACAAAGCACGCAAGGACAAATTGGGTGGTATATGTACATAAGAACTAGGTGCAGAATATAATATATATAGGGGATGAAACCAATTGTATGCAAACGAAATACTATTACTTTCTACTATAAATACTATAGACAAATTAGGTTTCAACAAAACTCATCATCATATGACCAACAAACCTTTCATCAACAGAAGTCGCCCAAAACGTAGCTATATATTAACCTAATCTAACCATGATTACACCTTTCCATACTGATTAGGTATGTGTTGCTGCTGATTCTCTGTAACATTAGAACTGGTCATACCAAGTCCTTCATTCTGGTGCTTTTCCCATCCACCAGTATCAGCCTTGCAATGTGCCCAATAATACAGAATAGACCCAGCCATGGATAGCAATGAAAGGGCAGCCCCGGCAGCGAACACACCTTTGCGAAGAGTAGAACATGAAAGGTCATCTCCACCAAAGATTCCTCGGTATTTAGTGTGGTACGCATTCTTTGCAGACCCTGCCAATAAGCATGCCTCCGCCCCTAAAAAGCTTACCCTGTTTATTCATTCAAAATCAAATGTTTCATTGTGCAAGGAAATGAAATTATTTGACAATTCTAATAAAGAGCATAAGCCATAAACAAACTAAAAACATCAAAGATTTGATAAATAGCACTAGCTGTTAAACAAGTCATCAGCTTTATCCCTCCCGCCAAGATTCTTAAAGACAAAAGTCGATACTACTGACATTGGTTAAAGTTGGAAAGAAATATAAAAGCAAATGAATGAACTAAATTTTTAAGGCTGAAGTTTCTGGTTCTACTGTTCTAGTGATTATCGAATTCAGACAGCAGTTTAGTTCAAATGAACATATGATTGATAATACTCAACAACAATAATAGCATAAACTCCTTTCCACACACAGGCGACTAGAAATATAGGCAGAGAAATTGTACTATGGTTTTCTAAAATCATGTGAACTAGTAATTACTAGTTTAGTTGCTAGACTGCTGCTAGGCTTTGAAACTAAGTTATTGAGGGTTAATTGTAACCACTAACCATAAAAGTGTAAAACATGGCCCTTGCACAAGTTCTAGGATTTAAAGCAAAGTGCCTGAAGGAACTCTCATAGGTAAGGTCACCCAACAACAAAAAAATCGTTGCACACGGGTATGACATCTTAGATAGAAGAGAGACACAAAGCTCTGGTATTTTTTAATTGAGAAGTAGGCCTCACCAACTAGATTGAGTTATCAAAAAATCACAATTTCAAGCAACTTCCTCGTTTCTCAAGGAAAGAGAGGTATATCTTTTTAAAAAGTAGTAATAAAACCTGCCAGGATATTGCTTATAGTTTTCTTTTTTCCCGTGTGTCAAACAATAGACAATGAGATCCAAAACCTGAAGTCCTCTTTATCATAGTCCCATAGTAAACTACATGGTCACAAAGTTGGGATCTTTACCATACTGTAGCCTCAAGTTACATTACTAAGCAAAGTTGGCATCTGGAGTCATAGACACCAGAGTTCAAATCACATCGTCTATACAAAAAATAAAATAAGATATAAAAACCAAACCACCAACAGAATCCCTCTTATCAAGTACACTGATAATAGGTTCACCATGAGAATGATTTACACTTTTTGCTACAGAAACTTCTTAAATCAAGCAAATTACCCTAGTAATTCTGAATAGCATTGTTCCATCAAGAACCACAACCACGCATTTGAGATATGCGTAGGGGGTATAAAGTTTTGATTTTTCATGTGATTGACGCCCCATTCTAAGCTTCCATCATTAAATGGTAAAAATAATTAGAATGCGACAAATTAGGTACAAACTTATACACTCCTAACCAGATTGAGATTATTTACCAAAATGATGTATATTTTAAACTACTTACTGAAATGTTGTACCTTTAAAATATTTATTAAACTCATGCTCTTGTTAAAGTTATTAACAATGACAACTTCAATTGAAGTAATAGTGCTTCTTTAAACAGCTAAGAAACTCAACCAAAGTTGTTATTCACAATAACATATTGTCATTACCTCATTTGTAACAAGTGAACGGCTGAGTTCAAAAGCCTTGGCACTTTGATTTAGAAAGGAAAAATTAAAAAATGGACCCACAACACAACGTATCAAACAAAACAAAAAAAAGATCCACAACCACACCACCACAATGATTGAACTATTTTGATCAATCAGATTCCCTTCATCCCAAATTTAACTTACTCCCTTTTTATGTACCAAATCAAGTGATCATATTTTACATACTAGTGTGATAGCCCGTGCCTCGCACGGGGCTTTGTTTATTAACAGTTGTTTATATTAGAAATAATAGTATTTAATCAAAGTATTTATGTGGCCAAGTAAAATTAACTACATAGAAATTGTTCATATAAAAATATGGATACATATAATTTGGCGTAACCACCTTTGGAGTTCTTGAAACTCACGTACTTACTGGATAACATCTCTTCCTCTCCCGTTTAACTTTTTTTATCCAAAGGTTACTCATAAAATAAAATTAATTGAAAGATACGGCGAAGAAGAAAGGTATATAGGGCTATTTATACAAAGCATTAGACTTTGGTATTCTTCATAAATTGTATATATGCATTGCATTTATATGAACAATTAGAAAGTAGTAGTAATTAATTTTAAGTGAGTACTTGCATGTACCTATCTATAACCCCCAAAAAGATCTTGCATGATTAAAAGTCTAAAGTCTCGACTTCAAAAAATGGATCTATGCAAAAAAAAATTAAAATCTCGGATAGTCAAATTGATTCATTTCCTGTCCTGCTTTTATATACAAGGTATTGATTAGCATGATCCTTATAATTGCAAGTTAAAAAAAAATAGTCTTGATAAAGTACCCTCTTAATTACTCATGATGTGTTACATAAATTGGGGAAAACGCAAGAAGTGGATAAATTGGGGAGTAAAGTTTACCAGGAGAAGATAAAGAAGAAAACGGCCCAAACGGTAATAGAAGTGCCACTTGTAAGTCCTTTACCGAAGCAGAAACATTTGGTAACGCCGTTAACAACCGTCTGGCTAATCAACAACAACCCAAACGCCGAGAGCCCGTACGCCGTCGATGCATCCGTATCGTAAGAGCAGTAAGAGCGTTCATCGTACTTGTCCGGAAGCACTTTCGCCTTCAAATTAATCAATAAACAAAGAAAGATTCCATTAGAAATGCCGCGAAATAATAAAGAAAAAAAAAGATAATGGTAAATACATATATATGATGTACCGTGCTACGACGGCGTTCAGCACCGACGGCGAGGACGAAGGCAATGAGATGAAGAGACATGATGACGGCGAGAACAGTGACTGAGACTCCCATTACCCTAAACCCACTCTTTCTCTCTCTTCTTTTACTATTTTGTAAGACGAAGAATTGGAATTATTGGGGTTTTCCTTTGTCTGTTCAGATTATGATAATAAAGTTACGTTACTACTACTATCTACTCAGCTTTTGGATAGTTTTGGCTTTTACTTTAATGGACAGTGTGCACAAATGCTGTTTTTTTCCCTATTAGTAATTAATTAATGAAAAGTGAGAGGAGTGTCTGCGTATGGGTCCCACTCTTTTGACTATCAAATTAGGGCTTGCTGTGTAGCTGGATTCCAGTTTTTGTTGTCGGTTTACCGGTTGTTGATCTTGTTTTTACCTGTTTTTACCTGCTTTTATTTACATACACGGGTCACAAAAAAACTCACAACGTTATATCATATAAAAAAAATATCGGGAATTACTCCTCCATTCCTAAATAAATATTGTATATACACATATATTATTTAATAGTTAAAATATGTGTAAAATTTCATCACTACACATATTAAAATAATACTAAGGGTGAAATTCATAATATGTATGTGTGTATATATAAATATTATTTAACCCAAATAAATTGAAATAAATTTTTCTTCTAAAACGTAATTATTATTTATTGGGAATAATTATTGTAATAAAATGAGTTCATCCTAATTTTGTTTAACGCCATATATTATTTCATTCATTTTAAATAAACGGTTTAATTTAACTTTTATAATTAAATTAATTTTTCTAAAATAAATAATTTTAAAAATTATCAAAATATATATGGAGAGATATAATTATAATAAAATTTACTACTAATCAGTTCATGATTTCGTGTTATGAATTATTTTATTTTTATATTATATTATACTAATATATTAATTATAATATAATTGTTATAAAAAATATGAATTTAAAAAAAACACCAACTAAATTTTTTTAAAAAGTGTATGTGAAAAAGAGAGTAATAAATATATGATTATCTTGATTATCTAGCTTTAATTTTAATTATTCATATTAAGTATTTTTAAAATTGGTCAACAAGTGGGCCGAAGCCCAAATAAACTATAAACTACAACAAAATACTCAAGGCGAATGGGCTAAGAGGCAGATAAGCCGGATGGGGCTCACGATGATTGCCAATAAGTTGCAATACATTTTGTATTAGACAATTGTATATATATATATATATTCTCGCTTCCACTAATTATTCTAAAAATAAATATTATAATGGCTTTCTTGGTGTAAATATTTTCTTTATGAATGCTCAAGATTCGTAAATGAAAAAGAAATGGCATTTTAAAAATAATTTTCCTCTAAACTGCTACTTCATATCCTAATTAAAGAGTATTGCAATTCATTCGCCTATAAGATAACAGGCCAACTACCGTCAAAAAAATAAAATCATTCTATCCATCCATGGTTAAAAAAAAACAGAGTATTTTTAATGAAATAAAAAACAAAAAAGTCAGCACGTTAAAATCCAGTCTCAAAGGACTTGAACAATGTTTTCTACCAAGACCAACAGCAAAATTCTCTTCATTTTTCCCTCCTACATCTGGAAGAACAACTGTTCAATCATTCTAGCAACCGTGGAATTTATTTATTTATTTATAAATATAAAAAAAAAAGAATTAGTAGGGGAATCCATTTCTATTCTATTCTAGTAGTAGGAAGCACAACCATACTCACTAAACTCAATATTTCTTCATCTACTCTATTACTCTATTGTCTCTCCTTCACTTCCATAGTGCCCTTACTGGCTTACTCTTGTGACCGTCTTTCTTTTGACCCCTTCTAATTCTTTTTTTTTTCCACATTTTATTTCACTATATATTTTAAATACTAAACAAAGGGTGGTAACAAAATAGAGAGAGATGCGTCTCTAATTGAATTGCCATTTTCAATTCCCCCAAAACGTGAAAAAGGTGGTCCATGCATCTACTGCCAAGTGAGTTCCGTTCTTCTCTTGAAGGATAAGAGGCTTAACAGAAGAGAAGTCATCTCTACATATCATCTACGGCAGAAGAAACCGAAATCTAGGTGATTGACCAAAAGCACTGACAGCCAATTGTCAGCAGCCTGCAAGAGGGAGCTTACCAATTGGCCATTGTCTGTCCACAAAGATAATTTGAACTTGTATGAAGCCAGCCCAAAAACAGGTAATGAAATCTTCGGGAAACCATCCATCTCACTGGGATATGCTACTACTGCAGCAGGAACAAGAGCAGGAGCACTTTGATTGCCTGCACGGTGTGGAATGAAGAACTTCAGAAGACATACAAAGAAATTGAGACTGCAATAAATCTCGGATCCAAGATGTTGGGGGGAAACATTACTCAAAACAATCATGATTAAAATATTATCAAACAACATAGGGAGTTTAGGACATGGTAAATCCAGCTACCAAATTAAAAAGGGAAACACAAGGAAGGAGGGGGGAAAAGGAGGCTGAGGCTGTTGGATGGAAGGTGGTGATAGAAGTTCCTAAAAATTGAAGAAGAATCCGAATCAGGAGTAAATGAGAGGTGAACAGCATCATTTGATAGAGAAACAGGAGATCAGGTAAAGGCATACATTGATGTACGCAGGGAATTTGATATGTTAGAAGAATCAACACATTGCCTTACTGGCGTGCTGATGTCAGAATATAGCACGACTATGGAACAGTCCCTAAATGGAATGCAACTGCCACCTTTTAGAAATATATATATATATATATATATATAATATATATATATATATATAATCTCAATGCCTCTGAATCCACATAAACTAAGTAAGAGCAGAGGAGCATTCTGCATTCATGCAAGTAACCGGCTCTCATAGTTTGAATAGAAGAACAGAAAACTCCAACTAACCTGTCATGGGTGTATAAAGAGGATGGAATGTTAAAAAGCAAGCATCCAGATCCTTTAGTGTTGGTCCCATTGGAATCCTGTATATTGGATACCTACAAAAGTTCAATACCAACAGATAAGTCAAATGTGTATAAATGTATGTGTACGCTGAGCACGTACGCCATGTTAAAGGCAGGTTATGGCGGTCATACCAGGCCACAGAAATCCAACTGGAAGATTGTAAATCACAACTCCTTAGCGTTTTCAGTTCGGGGAACCGCAGAGCAAGATCAGATATCTATGACATAAAACATATCATGAAATTATGTAAAAGAAAGATGACAGAATTTTTTAATCCCCCCAAAAAAAAAAAAAAAAAAAAAAAGAAAGAAGTTTGTGTATTTAAAGAGGAATGTGATATCTAACCTTGTCAGCCAAAGGTTCCCGGCCAAAAGGTGGATCCCGCTCAAGGTACTCAAACAACAAGCAACCTTGAGAATTGCCAGATTCACCCTCATCACTAGAAAATCCCTCTTGAAGTGCAATATGCTGGTCATGCAAGGACAAATGTTCCATCCTCAAAGGTACCTCACCTGTTGTATGGTTATAACTCCGCTGCTCCCTCAAATAACTCATGCGACCTCTGTCATGTTCGTAATCACTGCTTCCATCACTACTTGAATCTCTGGAATCACCATCACTGTCCTCACCTGGTCGGCTATCCCAAAAAAGCAACATCAATATGCAGGACAAACGGTATCAAGATTAAGAACATACTAAACTAAGAAATAACTGGTAGAAAATTGAATTTTAGTTTTTCAAATTTTGAAAAGGTTAACAAAGACATTATCCAACAAAAGACGAATTAAAAGAAGAACCCTTACATTATTCAGAATAAGGGAACGAAAGTTATACAATACTTCATTATCCGTACTTTTATTATAATCTGAGATGCAAAGTACATAAGAGTTCATTAAAGAAAGTAAAGCAACACTAAAACAAGCACATAGCACTAATCAAATAAAGATGGTTTGTTAGAAAGATAAAGGCCAAACATCTCACCATCAAATTAAGCCATAAAATTGCTTCAATCAAGTCAATACATAAAATCCTCTTCAACATTAAAGCCTGACCCACTTTTGCCACCTCTCATGGAGATATTGAATTTACTTCCATATATGTCCTTGCTTACACTAGCATATATTTTTGTGTGTGAATCACATTTAAACATGAAAGAAAATAAAGTCTTTTAATCAAGATCAATCATATGAAAGAGATTCAAACATCAATGGACAAGAGATCAGGCTCACGACTTTTTAAGAGTTACCTCCCACTTTGAGTTGGAGTAAAAATTATCACTATCACAGGAGCAAAACTGATTGCAGAATCGCATATGCCTTTTTTGTGAGAATTCAGAATGCAGGGTAAGAATTTCCCACATTGTTGACGTAAGTGAGAAGAATTGGCCCTTAAAGAGCCTTAAAAACAAGTGTCGATTTAATTTATTTTCTTATATTCACTCCTCTTTTCTTGAGGGATGGAGGAGTGGAGAATCTTGAAATCTCCTTCAAACTGAAGAAATTAAGAATAAAAAAAATAGTCCAACACTCTACAATGTTGATGAACATGATTACGCCATCTTAAAAAAATAGAAAATAAGAACAAATATATACGGTATTAAAACCGGCTGCCCTCGGACTGAATTGATGTTACGATTTGCTTTGTTCACCAAAAAACTCCTCTAACTAAGTAGGACGGTATATGAGATCGTAGTATTTGACAAAGAAATACAAATCTAATTATACTATATCATACCAAATCATGCTATCACATATAGAATCATATGATCTTAATATATGAGATATGTATAAAGTTACTTGTGGTAGATTACACCTCAGTTACGATATTTATCATATATTCATTATTATTCAAAGCAAGAACATACTTACGTAATGGTGTGTCCTTACCGTGACTTTGTACATACGAAACATGCCTCAAAAATTGAAGGTTTCATGTAAACTCATACAAATTATTGGTCAGAAATAGTATTTGTGACCATGCACTAGGATCTGTATACATACTGCAAATATAATATTGTGTCCTAACAAATATTTTCTTCTTCTTTTAACTGGTAATTTTTGGCCCCAAGTATTTTCATGTCATTGCGGTCTGTTTCAGAAAAAAAATGTTTGTCTATTTCCCATATTAATGTAATGTCCATACTTCAAACATTACTGCAAAAATCTTTGTAAATCATATTACAGAACAGAAAATTCAACAAGCACGACATCAAATTTAACTATAAGAACTTCCAACTACAAGCATATGTTCTACATTCTTGGTTACGGTGTGCGCTACATAAAACCAAAATGAAAATACCTTGATTTCACTGAAGATTTGGAACGGCTGCCATATAATTGGATGCCTGACAAAATAGGGGACATAGTACTGAACTAAGGAATCACAGTCATTCAATAATAAAGGAACACCAGCACCATAAGCACTCCACTCCTTAAAAGACTCCCATAAATCACCAAGCACGAAATATGGTTGAAATTCCGCATCACAAGTCCTCCATCCCCTCATGTTTGTCTGTTTTCGAGCACATTCAATTCAAAAAAAAATAAAAGAGAAAAACAGTACAAACTAACTATAATCATTAAAGTATAGAAAGATGTGAATTTCACTTCATTAATCAGTTTAAACCTTCGAAAGATACTGAGCAGAAACAGACGGAATAATCGATTCCAAAAACCGTTCTAGATTACACAACGGGGATAAAACCGGCTCCAATGCCGCCGGTAAAACCGCCGGCTGTTTATTCTCCGGCTCTTTAGAAGCAACGGAAGATTTTGATTGACTGGCAGTAACATCACTGAGAGCTCTGCGAAGATGATCTTGATTCAACTGACCTCTCCGAGTCGACCGAGCCTTAGCCGGGTTGTAAAATCGATCTTCACCGCGGCTCCGCCCAAACTGCAACCCAGCGCCGAACATCTTTACCCTGAATCAGTATTTGAATCAAGTCAAGCTCGATCAATTACAGTATAATTGGAATGAAAAGATTGTGGCTAATGAATGAACACGAGACCGGGTTTGCCAATTGGTGTCGAGGAATTCAGGATTGTCTTTAAAGACTGATGAATCTCAATAAACCCTACCAATGTTGAACCAGATCAAAATAAGATGAGTCGTTTTTCAATATTAGACATGCGTATACTCAAGACTGCCTGTGTTCAAGGGTCTTATCATATGTAGATTGTAGATTGTAGATTGTAGATTGTAGATTTAGAACACAAAGAAAGGGAATACGAAACGAAGCAAAGCGAATGATGAGAGAGACTAAAACCAGAGTTTGAATGAATAAATGGATGGGTACGCAGGCGAAAGAGGAAACCAAATTTTAAATTCTTTATTGGATATCTATATTCTACTACTATTCATCTATTGGAGTTTGGCTAAATTATGGATAATGGATTTTATTTGTATTGTCATTACTTTGACTGCGTCAAGGTAATTAATTATTTAACATTTATATATCTATATTACTATTATAAAGGATAATGCAGAAAAGTGATTATTATTTTTGGAGACTGGTACAATAATTACTTTATTTTCTCTCTTATTCTTTATTTTTATTTTATCTTTTTCATTTAAATTTTATTCAAATTTGTTATTTTTTAAAAAATTCTAGATTATAACACTGTATTTAGGCGTAATAAAAATTAGACATAATTTTATTATGATATTTTTTTTATATAAATAATGGTAAGAATTTAAATATATCTTAAATATTTATATATCACTATTGTAATATATGATGAATACCAATAAAATCATTTCTCGTGTTTGTTTGAGATTATTTTTTTAATAGTGAAAATATTAATTATTAACTATTATTTACATAAAGTTTATTGAAACTATAATTTATTATAATTGTAGTGATATTATTTAAAATTTAAGGTTTCAAAAGAATAAGTCGTTTTACAAAATTATTTTTATTTTTTAATATAAGTTATTTAAAGTAAGTATTATTAGTTTAGTTTCTAATATTACTCCTATTAATAAATATAATTTTAATTCTATCACTATTTTTTTTTCCTAATAAATAACACTTTTTTTTAATAAAAAACAATATAAATAATTAACATTATATTTAATACTATAGTATAATTATTTTATTAATATTTCTGTATAATTCTAAAATAACTTATATTAAATAAATACTGATCGGTGAAGATTGGTGCCGTTTAGATTCTTAGGTGATGACACGTGTATGGTACAGATGGGAAGGGTGTCACAACCTTATCCAGATTTTGAATTGTCCCGAGGAGTAGGTGTCATGTCTCTGGTTTGGCTTGATTTGCGCGTGTGAGTACGCAAAAGGATTAGGGGTGGTGGAAATCGTGGGGTCACATCTTCACGTTTGACGCAAACCCGACAAGAGAGCGAAGGGTCTGTCCACTTCACCACTCCCTTATTTGGAGGGGAAAAAAACAGAACTAATCATTCTAAGTTATAAAATTAATATTAATTTTTTTAAAATTAAAATTAGTATGAATGAATTTAATTTATATCGATACACTTATAAATATTATAGCTACCTACAAAATATTATAAATTATAATATTTATCGTTTTAAAAATTAAAACAAATCATGTTAATTTTTGTTAACACGATGGCCGGGGCCTGTCAAATTGTGAGAATAAAACTTTAACAATGGAGGTTACTGAGTGAGATCTAATAAAAATATTAATTTTATTTGAATTGTGGTTGTATTTAAATTAAATAAAATAAAAAGGAATGGTGGTAGTTGATAGTCCAGGTGAGGTGAGGTGAGAGTGGAGGATGCTTTGCTCCTTTTCCTTTGGGCTGGGCTTTGTGTATAACAAACAGACAAACAATTGCAATACGGCATGGCATATGCTGAATGGATAATCTCTCTCATTTTAAAAGGACGACTAGACTAGACTAGACACATACTTTTTTGATTATGTATTCTAATGCTTGCTAGATTAAAGAAATGGAACAGTGCAAGTTGGGCTGGTTTTGTGGTTTTGATTTTTGTTTACCTATTCCTATTTCCTATTCGATCGATCGATCGGTCCCAACTCCTGCATACATGGGAGGTGGTGATATTCATGTTGTTCAAAGCCTAATGCATGCATGTTCATAAGACATTAATTCCACTACAACACATAATTAGATAGGTGATCAGTCAGTTTTGGTACGTTTGGACTCTTATCCAAATACTCACTCATATTTGATCGAGCTTATCATGAATATAACTGCCTCTCAGAATGGCGCCGGACATGATCTAAATATTGCCTATAAATTACGACCCACATCTGATACTACACTTTCTTTCATAATCCTAAATTACCGACTTTACTAAAGGAGGCGGATCCAAAAATATTTACCTCACATAAACACAAAAATAAACTCACCTAAATGATACCTAGAGCTCACAATATCTCACCTAATTAATGCCTTTGATTGTAATCAATTTTAAAAAAATAATTTGTATTTGATAAATAAAAAACACTTAAATAGTAATAATAAGTGAAAAATATTTGGTATAAAAGAATTTGCTAATCACTTATTTCTAGTGGAAATTACTATAAAGGAATGTTTTAAAAAATAAATATGGGTAATGGTTGGAGCTTCTGTTTATGCTCATAAAAAGTGATTATAAACATTTTTAAAATTAATTTATCAAACACTTTTTACTTCTTGAAATTGATGATCCCAAACCCTCTCTCAACCTTATTTACTAGTTTTTTATAATCAGATCAGATGCTATATTTACAGGATGAGTAGTAATATTTACGACATTTACGTTGTGAGTAATAATATCTAGTTATTTAGTTAATTTTAATTTTAATTAATTGTACTAAGAGTATAACTAAAAATAAATAAATTCTGAGTCTCCAAAATATGTAGCTACCAGCTACTTCTATGGACGGACTATATAGGCAGCTCAAAACTATCCACTACTTTTCTTCCTCTCTCTAATATCCATTTCTCGAATAATTGAGTTGATTAGGATCCTCAAAATGATGTTTATTCCACATTTAGAGTACGTACTATATACCTTTGCATATTCATTATAACCAGCAGCTTAATTCTTACCACAAAAGTCTTTATGTGCTCATCCACAATATGAAGCCTGGCCCAAATACTGTGGGAGGGGAGCCATAGCATAAGCTTCCCATTCTATATCGAAGATGAGCAAGAATCGTATTGTGGGTACCCTGGATTTAATCTCACTTGCATAAATAATGACCATCCAATTCTTGAAATAACCCAAGATGAGTATAGAGTTGATGAAATCTTGTGCGACCTGAGTTCTGGAATGAACTTGAATGATACCAACCTGAGTTCTAGCAATGAACTTGAATGATACCAACCTCAGTTCTGGAATTAAGGTGGTGACAGTGGCACCGGTACTAGATGATCATGTGTACGAAAGTAGCAGTAACAACTATGCGGAGTTGCTGAGGAAGGGGTTTGATTTGAAGTGGACGGCCAGTGATTGCGGCGACTGCGAGGCTAGTGGTGGGCATTGCGGATTTTATGCGGGGTACACTTGCAGTTTCAAGTGTTATTGCCCCGATAGACCCATCCTCGGATCTGTAAACCTTCTAGTAAGTCCTACTACTGGCATACCCATTGTATTTGTTCTACTAGCAACATTTTATTTAGGTCCGGATAAATTAATTTTTGGTACTTGTACTAGGACACGACTTACAATTTAGTATCCGAAGTGAAAAAAGTTGGACACGACTTACAATTTGGTATCCGAAGTGAAAAAAGTTACAAACTGGTGATTAAAAAATTTTGAAATCTGGTGCTTGTACTTCCTAATTTTTAAATAATCGTTAAAATTGATCCAACAGGAGAGACAAACATACAGAGAGAGAAGCGAAATCGACGCGAATAAGATCCTCGATGTTTTGTTCTATCTTTTCTTGCCTCCCACATTCGCATCATTGCTCTACAGTGGCACCGACTTGGGAACTCTGGTGTAATCCATTTATTTTTGTTGCATGAACTACAATCTTCTTTCCCGATTTCATTTACGATTCCACTCCAAGACGAGCTCGTCCTTTCAATTAAACACTGAAAACCCTTTAATAAATATATGGTAACTAGTAATCAATAGAAAATCTAGACAAGAAAAATGAGAGAAGAAGAAGGACGAAAGAAGAGAACCCTAATTTTCAAACAGAATAAAGATGAAACTCTCATTGTTTAATCTGAAAGGTTAACATTTTTCGAAAGACAATCACCAATTAGAATTTTTTCACTTCGAATGCACCAAATTGTAGGTCGTGTCCTTATGTTTAACTGGTGTAACATTTTTCGAGTACAATCACCAATTTATAATTTTTTTTATTTCGGATACCAAATTATAAGTCGTGTCCCAATACAAATACCAAAAATTAATTTATCCCTATATAGGTCGTCCAAATGGACCAACCCTTTATTTCTAACAAGTTAGTTACCCATAGAGTCATAGACCATAATCTTTTGTCTCTCTCTGTTCCATCTCACACAGAAACAATTCAACTTGCACCATCAAACAAGGGAAAAAAATATTTACATCATCATTTATATTGGTATTTTATTGATTATTTTGATCCACGCCTATATATATATATATATATATATATATATATATATGCCGGTCAAATATTTATTATGATATAAGCAAAACTCTGTTACCTCGGGGAAGAACTAACTGACAATGCTCTGCCCCCAACTGAAGACACAGTTCACGCCCTTACTACACATCCTATCTATATGGATTGTTTTTAAATCAAATAATTGCAAAAAAATACTCATTTTCTAGATGAATAAAAGGTAGATAGAATTCTACTTATTTTTTGGTCCGAAACTCAAATCATATATGGTAAAGGATTATTCAATTTCAATATATGACTCCAACAAATTGATGCTGATGGCCACGGAGACCTACATTGAATACTAGGAAATGGTACATGAATTTAAATACTTTTAAATCATTCCAAGTTAGCTTTTACTGATCCATAATATTTTATGTCCAAAATTATACTCTTCTTTGTTCAACTGTCAAGTTTTGGTATATAATATGTATGTTTTCTTTGTTTGATTCTATCAATATTTTCCTAAATAAATGCGGATTATATAACATACTTCTGTAAATCAATGTCATAGTTGTCGCGTTTTTTTACTACAATTACTTGAATTATAGCGCTATCACCTGCAGAGAGATGTCTTCAGTTTAGTTCATAGCCTGTCCAATTTATTTTTTACAAAATTTGTTCTGGTTGTTGAAATTGTACGTAAAAACAGGACAACTTAATAGAATATATGGTCAAAGCCTCTTATGCAGTACTTGAATTCTACTGATGTACAACATATACATATGCTAGATTCACTATATTATATACAATGAAAAGGGACAAAACATACACAATTATACCCGAAACTTCGATAAATGTAGAAAGACGGGCAAAACGAGTCAAAATTCAAGTTGTCAAGAACTTGTATATTTCTTCATTGATGGAGAGCACAGAACAAACTTCAATGATGGAAAAGGCCACCGACATTTCCGCACAACTTATTAGCATTCTTCCCTGGAAAGAGTTTAAAGGATCAAGTGATTTTCTGCTATTATCTGTTTAAATACTCTCTTTTAGTAGCTTTATCTTCGCCAAAAAATTGATTCTTCCAAAAGCAGATGCGCTTGCATGCACACAAGGAGAAAAACTAAGTGACCCGTTATTCCCAGCCGGAGCCAAATTATTGGAAATAGAGGGAAAAAGAACGGCAAGGTTTTCGGAAAGTAGTACTAGGATGATAAGCAGAAATACATATGCTTGTATGAACTAATAAACTAGAACTAGGTTTCCAGTATTGTTGGTCGCCTACTCTTTGTTACCAGTTTTCTGGCATTTATTGAGTTGGAACTTAAAAGTTAAGTCGAATGAAAATAAAATTGTAAGGATCTTAGCTTTATTCTGGATATTCAAGCTGATCAACAAAGAGATTCACTATAGATTGATGAAATACCCAGAAATTAGTTCTGGACACCAACACTCGGTCTACGATAATTTGTATCGACTCCACATGACTTTGGCTTTTAATGGTAGCCAACTTCTTCTTTCTTTTCAAAGAATTTACTGTTAAAGAAGAAAAAATGGTATTACCACAACTTTTTTCTCTTAGAGAATTTGAGATCCAAAAGTGTATATCAGAAAAGAAAGTTTTGCATTTTCTCACTGTTGTTTGCCGTTTAAAAGAAGCACTGAACTAATTTCCAACTTCTTAGTAGTCTCAGGTTAGAAGATTGAAAGGGTTTTAAAGAGCGAAGGAGTCAAGTATTTTGGCCGACCAATTGCAATAAGAGGTTCACATTCACAAGGACCCCACAAATTAAGCTCTCCTTATTTTTGTCTGCTTCATAAATAGAAAGTCTTCTGCAATGAAAGATATTTCTAAGTCAACCGTCTTGTATCTGAAGATAAACATCTAAATATATTCATGACTAATGAGGCAAATTTTTGCCCTTTGGTATCAACGTCTTCATTTCCGAAACTAATTGCCAATTTCAGATGGCTCTCGTCTCCATTTTGGCTTTCTTTTTGTTCTGCCATCTGCCTCTGAACTCAGCTGAAGAATATAGGATTAACTCCAATACGAAGCCTATTTGTCCTCCGTCTTTCAACTGTAAAGTTCTTGGCGAGTTCAGTTTCCCTTTCTTTAATTCCACGGATGGGCGATGTGGATTTTGCAAGTTAAATTGCAAAGAAAAAGTTCCACAACTCCAACTAAGTGAAGAGGGCGGCCAACTCTATGATGTCAAAAGCTTCGTGAAGCCCAACACCATTCTAATTTATGACAAAGTATTCCATAGTCTGCTTACTCCGCTACATAAAAGAGATTGTGATTCTTTGAGGAATTTATCTCTTCCCAGTTCTCCTTCCATATTCTTTACAATCTTGAACACTATCACTTTATTTAAATGCCTGAAAACATCAAACCTTACCCTGCAACATAAACTTTTTGGTGATTATCACAATTACTCAGAGTGCAATGAACACAATTTGTACTATAGGTATCCAGTTGATAATCTTCCGAATCCACAAAACCTTCCAGATGATTGTTCAGTTATTCAGCTGCCGCTGTCACCCAAAAATTTTGATCAAACTGGGAAAGATCCCTCAAAGTTGTTTAGCCTATTAAGTGCTGAATTCACTCTACAGTATTACGTCTCTCACGATTGTTACAAATGTCGCTCTAGAGAAGGTCAATGTCTAAATAAAGACAACGAATTTCATTGTGCAACTGCCAAAGGTATTTCACATAAAGTTCTGCTATTTTTACAGGAGATAAACATCTAAATACATTGGTGAAATACACAAGTGACATGAGCAGTCCCTTCTCTAAGATTATAGAATTATACTAGCTAGTATTTTTCCTTTAGGTATCAAGTTTTCATTTCCGAAACTAATTTCCAATTTCAGATGGCTCTCGTCTCCATTTTGGCTTTCTTTTTGTTCTGCCATCTACCTCTAATTCTGAACTCGGCTGAAGAAATAGGAATAACTCCAATACGAAGCCTATTTGTCCTCCGTCTTTCAACTGCCAAGATCTTGGCGAGTTCAGTTTCCCTTTCTTTAATTCCACGGATGGGCGATGTGGATTTTGCAAGTTAAATTGCAAAGAAAAAGTTCCACAACTCCAACTAAGTGAAGAGGGCGGCCAACTCTATGGTGTCAAACGCTTTGTGAAGCCCAATACCATTGTAATCTATGACAAAGTATTCCATAGTCTGCTACATCAAAGAGAGTGTTATTCCTTGAGGAATTTATATTTTCCCAACCATCCCCCCATATTCTTTACAGTCTTGAACACTATCACTTTATTTAAATGCCTGATATTGTACAACCCGAAAGACATCCTCCTAAAGGCAAAAATGTTGTATGGGCATGTGAAGGTAGTCTTTTCCTGGTCTTCTGGAGCTATCATAATTTGATTGTAGCCCGAATATCCGTCTAAAAGGCAATAGTACTCATGACCTGCTAATCTATCCAACATCTGATCAATGAATGGGAGTGGGAAATGATCTTTCCTCGTAGCTTTGTTGAGCTTGCGGTAATCCATGCAAACTCTCCACCCTGTTACTGTTCGTGTTGGAATTAACTCATTATTCTCATTAGTCACGACTGTCATGCCACCCTTTTTCGGAACACACTGCACTGGGCTCACCCATGAGCTGTCTGAGATCGGATAAATTATTCCTGCATCTAACCATTTCAGTACCTCTTTCTTAACCACTTCTTTCATTATCGGATTAAGCCTCCTTTGTTGCTCAACTGACGGCTTGCTATCATCTTCCATCAGGAACTTGTGCATGCAATATAAAGGACTAATCCCTTTGATATCTGCTATGGTCCATCCAATAGCTGATTTATGCTCGTCTTGAATCTTAAAACTTTAGGGTTATCTTACCAGTTGAATACTATAAAAAGAGCAAGATAGCTTTAATTTATGTGAGATTGGAGTTTGTGTTCTTATGAAATAAATATATGTTTTAGCAGACTTGATCGTATTAAATTATGACTTCTGTTATATCATGTCTGAACTGACTTACGATGTTTTGCTTGGTATTAAATTGCAGGTAAAACAAGTCTGAGACTGATTCTAGGAACAGGTACTACATCTATGAACCATATATGTATGCAAAATACCACAATATATAGACTATAACTTGAAAACTACATATTTCCCCTTCTGCAGTCATACCTGGAGCTGTCCTTATAATTTGCTTGATCATCATTATTATTTGGAGGCGCAAGAAATGGAGTAATCTTTCTGCATATTTCCTCCCAAGGAAAACTTCCTCAGACATTGAAGATGGTAGTTCTTATTATGGGGTACCTGTCTTCTCCTACAAGGATCTTGAAGAGGCAACTCATAATTTTGATCCTTCCGAAAATCTCGGGGACGGAGGTTTTGGAACTGTCTATCATGGTAAGAAGGTTAAAATCCTCATCTATTTATTCACAAGATTATTAACATATTTTAATAAACGCTAAGCATATAATGAGCTGGTTCTAAACACACATAATCAATGAAGGTTATTAATCCTTTTCTCCTTGTGTTTTCTCTTTCTTTTTTTCTTTGAATTTCCATAATCTATTTCATTTTCAGTCCAAAAAGTTTAGAAGTTTCCTCTTCTGATTCTTCATCAGTATAGTTTCAGCAGTTATATGGAATACAACTGATTTCAACAAATTCGTTTTTACATACTAGTCAATAGTATTTGTTAGCAGACTCTTTCTAAAGGAAAATGTTTGTTGTTTATCAACTAGGAAAACTACGAGATGGGCGAGAAGTTGCAGTGAAGCGACTATACGAGCACAACTACAAGCGAGTGGAGCAGTTCATGAATGAAATTGATATCCTTACTCGCTTACGCCACCACAATCTTGTCTTACTATATGGCAGCACTTCTCACCGCAGCCGCGAACTCCTTCTGGTTTACGAATACATTCCCAATGGCACGGTTGCTGATCATCTCCACGGGAACAAAGCTGAAACAGAACCACTCACATGGCCTGTCCGAATGAACATTGCCATTGAAACTGCTAGCGTGTTGTTTTATCTCCACAAGTCAGATATCATACACCGTGACGTGAAGACTAACAACATACTCTTAGACAACAATTTTTGTGTCAAAGTTGCAGATTTCGGGCTCTCGAGGCTTTTCCCTACTGATGTTACTCATGTCTCAACAGCTCCACAGGGCACCCCAGGTTACGTTGATCCAGAGTATCATCAATGTTACCAACTAACTGATAAGAGTGATGTTTATAGTTTTGGTGTTGTTCTTATTGAGCTTATATCATCACTGCCTGCAGTGGATATAAGTAGGCAAAGGAATGAGATTAACTTGGCTAATTTAGCTATAGACAGGATACAAAGATGTGCATTCAATGAGTTGATTGATCCGAGCCTTGGGCACGAGTCAGATCCTAACATTGAAAGGATGACTACTTCAGTGGCAGAATTAGCATTCCGGTGTTTGCAACTTGACAAAGACTTGAGGCCTACAATGGATGAGGTGTTTGATTCTTTGAGGCAAATTCAGGGTGTTGATGTATCACGAAGCGGAATGCCACCTCCATCGCCAGAGTCAGAAAATGTTATATTGTTGAAGGAAAAAAAGTTGCAAGATTCACCTATTGGTGTTGCTGATAAATGGATGAGTAGTGGGTCTACCACACCTAGTATTAGTACTAGTGGGTGATAATGAGTGAAAGGTAGATGCTAAGAAAACTACTATTATCATGTCCAATGGGTGGGTTAAATTTCATTTTCTTCTTATCTACTTGGGATTGCTTTTCTTATCATACAGATGAAGGAATGTATGTATACACAATAGATCATAGAAGTTGCCATTTATGTACTGTTTTGGTGAATTTGTAGCTACAAGTATATCATGATGACATGACTGAGAACTGTGAAAACTGCGAGGCCAAAAGTGTATTGGACCAAAAC